>PVHP010005540.1:0-64948 GCA_004024765.1 Zapus hudsonius
TTATTATTATTATTATTATTTGAAACAGGGACTCACTGGTCCTGAATTCACTGCAGTCCTCCTACTTCAGCCTCCTTAAGTGCTGGTATTTTTAAAGGTGTCAGCCACCATGCCCAACTTTTTTGCCTTATAAGTTCTTGGTCTCTTATGTATTCACAGGAATTTTCTAGACCAGGCAGACCTTTTGTGTGGAATGCCATGAGGCTGGGGAAGCACTACTTCCTCAGATGAGATCATCCCTTTGACCTGAGAGTACGGGTGGATGGCAGCTAAATTACAATTCTTCCTTCCATTGGGTATTTCTCTTATTTTAGAAGCCCATTTGAGCTTAAAAGCAATCGTCATCATCATGAGACCCAAATGAACAAGTCATTTGTGGTGCAATCTGAGGGTCAAATTCCAGTATCCCTGAATCCTAGAACATGGTTTTCCCTGGGCCATGAAACCAAATAGGCTGTGAACCACAGACAAGGTCCTGAACTGACATTAAGAAGACCCTGGAAAGATGGATGTGGTGGTGTATGCCTGTAATCCTAGCACGTGGGAGTCTGAGGCAAGAGGATTGCTGTGAGTTCAAGGCCAGCCTAGGCTTCAGAGTTGTAAACCTGTTTCAACAAACAAAAACCCTGTTTCAAACAAAGCAAAACTATTCCCTGTAAAGTAGATATTTCTCTCCACTTTCTCCTTAATTTCCAGTTTTGTTTCTCTGAGCAGTGGCCTTGAGCTCATCGATAACCAATAAAGGATATATGGATGGAAGAGAAAGGAAGTGATTCCATGACAGCTTGCAGATCACCCTGTTCCGTCTTCACTGAGGGCACTAGGGGCTGGCTTGCTAGGCGGGATGCAGGGAAAGGCAGAGGAAGCTGCTGGTGACTCAGAGCCCATGGTTGCAGGGCACACTCTGGGGAGGGGTGACTTTGGGAAGATGAGTTCTGGGGAGGACCACCACACCAATGACCACTGTACCCATGACCCAGAAGCTGGCTAAGAAGCTGATTTTCCTGGGTGTGGAAAGGCACAGTTGTTAAGGAACAGTTTTCTGGGGAGTGATGACAGGGTGTAGAGACCCCTCTTGGAGAGATAGGACACATAGGAGAATCCAAAGGCTTAGTCAGTGATAAATTTCCCAAAGGGACTCCAGTTTGTGGGCGGATACTTCTGGGCAGGGTGGCCAGAGAAAGTGGGTCTTTATTGGCACCTTCCCCAGGAAGTGAAGGCTGGCTCCTTCCCTCTGTCACTAGACCCTGGAAGCTTCTGTCCTGGGTCAGGTGACCTGTAGGATCCAATAGCACCTTTTGTAATACCGAGTCCACAGCCTGGGTCACTGCCTTGCTCAGTTCTTTCCTCAGAATCTCCAGCAAAGCTTGGCGGAATCTAGATTCCTCAGACAGGTCTTCAACCTCAGCCACTGTGGGGTTTGGTGCCTCATAGATGTCCTTGCTGGAACTTTGGTGGGGGTCACTGTCTGTAATACAGAGGCTAGTCCTACAGCTTTGTTTGGCACTCAGGGCTCCTCTCCCTTTCTGAGAGCCTCCTGGGCCCTGAGCTGGGGCACAGGGCTCAGCAGTCTGAAGGATGTGCTCTTGCAGATGTCTGAGCTGTTGCTTTAGCAGATGAAGCTGTCCTCTCACCCTGGGTCCTCCCTTCGTGGGACTTTGGTCTGGGGCAGGGTCGGGCTTCAGGAGGCCTTGCTGCATGGGAAGGCTCTGCTTTCTCTTCCGCTCCCGGGCCTTTTCTGGACAACATGGGTTGTCCCTGGCTCTAGCACTGCCTGGCACTAGAGGGCTGGGGGAGAGACACATCCCTCGGACAATGGTCTCCACTCTGGCCCTCTTTGCCTGGATGTGCTCATCCCCAAACCAGCTGGGATCCGTGAGGCTGGAGCTGGGGAGCTGGCTCCAGGGAAAGGGGGAGTCTCTGCCCAGCTCACAGGAGGATGGGCTTCCCTCACCTTCCATGTAGGGTTCTGCCAGGTGGGAGCAGGTCCGGGACTGAGGAGAAAGCAAGATGGAGGTTGGATCCATCACCTTTCTCCTCAGGTGCTTGCTCAGCACTCCTGAGAACACACAGAGCCTGGCTCCCAGGACCTTGCTCAGCAGAAGGCCATCAGGATGTGCTGAAGGCCTCTTCACAATCACAGTGGTGAGAAGCAGGTGCCTCTGAGAAGAATTTAGGTACTGTGATGCCAAAGTTTCTGGACTTCCTGGGCAGACCCCTGCAATTAAAGAAAAAGAAAACAGTACATGTGACTCTGGGCTGTGCTTTACAAACTTGACTGTGTAAAGGAATCACCTTGGGATCTTGGTAAGATACAGATTTCAATTCAGCCAGTCTGGACGGCATAGAGACTGCATTTCCAGCAAACTCTCAAGTGATCCTCGTTTGGACTCCCACTTTGAGGAGATGCCCCGGTAAACCTTGAGAGGAAAAGATCTTCCTGAGCATGGAGTAAATATTACTGCTAGCAGTGACAGTCAACTGAACTTTACACCATTAACCCAACATCCCTGGGCTTGGAGGAGTGAAGGAGTTACTCTCCTAAGGTCACAGAACTAGTAATTGGCAGGCTGGAGTCAAACCAGATTTGTTGGATCTAGAGTGACTAAGAGCAACTGAATTACTTGGGAACTTGTTTAAAGTAGCAAATTCCCCACCCAATTCTCCTCTACATACATATGTTTATGGCTATATATTAATGTTACTTTTACTTTTGGTTAGAGAAGCTTCTCTTTTCGGTTGGTGGTGACCACTGGGAAGACTCAAAACTCACCAAAGTGCTGAGAAGAAGAGACAGTGGAGTATTCTATCACACCTTCCAAGGCTCAGGGAACATTGTAGAAAGAATATAAGGGCCAAAAGAAGGGGAGGAGTGCTTTGTAGTACTATCTTCTAGACACAAAGTGGCCTTGGAGCTGGGCATGGTGGCGCACGTCTTTAATCCCAGCACTCATGAGGCAGAGGAAGAAGGATCGCCGTGAGGTCAAGGCCACCCTGAGACTACATAGTGAATTCCAGGTCAGCCTGGGCCAGAGTGAGACCCTACTTCGAAAAACAAAAACAAAATAAAAAGTGGCCTTGGCATTCATGTCCTGACACTGTAGGATGTTACCTACAAAAGACCTGCATAATAAGAGGAGGACTAAATGATGGCATCAAAGTAGAAGAGAGACTACTTGGAAGTAGGAAGGGATTCAGTGGAGGGGGGGATTCAGGAATGGGGTATGCAGGGTGCTGGGAGGGAATTATGATGATGTTATATTGTCTGCATGTATGGAAGTGGTTAATAAAACGTTTTAAGCTGGGCATGGTGGCATACACCTTTAATCTCAGCATTTGGGAGACAGAGGTAGGAGGCTGGCTATGAGTTTGTGGCCAGCCAGAGTGCCAGGTCAGCCTGGGCTAGAGTGAGATACTACCTTGAAAAATAAGTTTTTAAAAGCCCTAAGAAAAAAAAATAAATAACAGCTGGGCGTGGTGGCACATGCCTTTAGGAGGCAGAGGTAGGAGGATTGCTGTGCACTCAAGGCCACCCTGAGACTACGAATTCCAGGTCAGGCTGGGCTAGAGGGAGACCCTACCTCAAAAAACCAAAATAAATAAATAAATAACAAATTCCATTGGTTCAGGCAAACCTGTGAAATAGAACCCTTGGTGGAAGGTCAGGAATTTGTTTTCATGGTGTTTTTTGTTTGTTTGTTTGCCTGTTTTCTCAGTCTAGCCCAGGCTGACTTAGAATTCACCCTGTAGTCCCAGGCTGGCTTCTATTCATGGCAATCTTTTTACCTCTGCCTTCTGAGTGCTAGGATTAAAGGTGTGTGCCACCAAGCCTGGCTTGTTTTGCTTTTGAAATAGTATCTCACTATACAGCCCAGGCCGGCCTTGACCCTACAATCATCCTGTTTTTCATCCTCCTTAGAGCTGGGAGATATCAGAAATCTTATTTGAAACAAGCAAACCAAAGTTTGGGAGCAAGTGGGGAGTCAGAGGTAAGAGGATCACTGTGAATTTGAGGTCAGCCTGGGACTACTGAATGAGTTCCAGGTGAGCCTGAGCTAAAGTGAGACCAGACCATGCATTTATAGTTCACCAACTACTTAATGAGCACCTGCTCTGCGTCAGGTTGTCTGACCACTGGGAGGGATAGCAGTGTTTTAGACAGAGCAGCCTAGTGGTATTTTCAGGATATGGAGCCTGCCGTGAAGAAAGAGCACATTAAAGGGCTATAAACTGGGAGAAGGGATGAGAAGGATGAAGCTATTTTAGGAAATAATGCTTTGAGGTGTTTTGTTCCCATGAAATATCAAAGTACACTGGCTCATATCCAGGAGGCTTTTGACAGACAGAGGAACCCATATGTTATGAGAAGTTTACAAAGCATCGTGCAGGGTGTCCCATTGCAACATGTGAGCATGTGCACTGACACCAGGTCCTCTTGCCACAACTGCCAGATGCATGTGTCATTATTTTCGTTGTACCCTACATGGGTGGCTGGGGAATCAAATCCAGGCCAACAGGTTTTGCAAGAAAGCACCTTTAACCACTGAGCCATTTCCCTAGCTCAAGAGAGACTGATCTCTGTCTACTAAAGTGCTTCACCCTTTCATAGAGAAGGTAAATGAAATTTTTTTCCACTCTACAGATTTCCATTCTTCTTGCACAAAATATGCTGGCAGCAGTGGGCTGACTTCCTTCTGCCCCCTTTTATTCTAAGGCTTCCTTGGGATCCTCAGCTCTTATCAGTGTGGGGCTGCAGGGGACATCAGTGTACTTGGCCTCAGCCTCCACCTGGGGCTGCTAGATGCTGGCAGAGACACTCAAGTTTCCCATTCTCTGCAAAAGGCCAGGGCAGAGGGTGGCATCTGCAGTGCCATCACAGGAAAAAATGGCACCAAGAGAAGGTGAGGTGCTTGGTCAGAAAAATTAGGAGGTTCTTACTTTGAGTAAAACATTCATGAATTATGAAAATGAAAGTAGATGACTTGAAAAATTAGTACAAATGAAGAATTCATTATTGCCAAATTTGTACTAATAATTATTTGCCCCTATTGAAGACAGAAACATTCCTTAACTTACTATGATTGTTTAACAGTGAACATTTGTGCATATGAAAAAAAATTTTTTTTAGGTTTTTAGAGTCTCACTCTAGCCTAGGCTGACCTGGAATTCACTGTGTAGTCTCAGGGTAGCCTCCTGAGTGCTGAAATTAAAGGCATGCACCACCACACCAGGTTTGAAAAAATACTTTTACCCAGGCATGGTGACACCTTTAATCACAACACATGGAAAGCTGAGGTAGGAGGATCGCCATAAGTTCAAGGTCATCCTGGGGCTACAAAGTGATTTCCATGTCAGCCTGAGCTAGAGTGAAAAAACCAACCTTGAAAAAAACCAAAGTAATATTTTAAATGGATCTTATCATCTGATAAGCTTGTCTGTATCATTGGGCATATACTACTTGCTTTTGACCTAGAGTAAGAGTGCAGTAATGATACAGACTATCTATTTTCAATTATATAACTTATGGGAAAAAAAGAAGAGTGTATTCTGACTGCTTGCCTGACACTTCCTGCTTATAGTTGATGTTCTCCACGGCTCTTTGCTGCTTCCCCTCATGTTATTCTCCTGCTCTCCAAGCCAGAAGCCAGAAAGGCTCTTGGACTGATGCCCAGCAGCTCATCCCTCAGCATTGACCATCATGCTGATAAATGCTTGGCAGCAATGGTAATGAGGTCTGTTCCTGAGCACTGACTGGTTCAAGGGCTCATTGGTCACCCGGCAAATTCATGTACTTCATGATGGTCCCCAACATCTGGCCTCCTCATTCTGATCTGTCTTCATCCATCTGTCCATCTACTCATTCAACAAACATGAATACTCATCACAGACAGGATCTTCTGCCTATACGAAGCTAATATTCCTATAGAGGAAAGAGGTGTAAAAATATATCTAATAAGCAATGGGAGACATTGGATAGGGTCTTCTTGGCCATTGTAAAAAATTGGCCTTTATTCTGAGACAAATGAGGACCCGTTGAAGTGTTAAAAGCAATGTGTTCTGGCTTAGTTTTAACAGGATCACTAAGTAGAAAATAAGCTAGGAAATAGGGGAACAAATGGGGAAATAAAATAGGAGATATTTCCTTATCCTGGGTAAAATGGTGACAGCTTGGACTGGGGTAGTAACAGTGAAGTGGGAAGTCATGGCAGATCCCAGGTACGTGTTGAAGTTGGAGCTAATGGGGTTGCTGGCAGATTGGATATGGTATACAACTGGAAGGATGGAGTTGCACAGCTCCAGCAGAAAGAACTGCAGAGGAGCTGTCCAGAGGAATACAAGGGGCTTAGTTTGGACATGCTAAATGTGAGATGAAGATGTGGAGAATGCATTTGAATGAATAAGACCTGGGTTCAGAAGGGGAGATTTGTGTAATAACATAAAGTTGAGGTTGTCAGTATGTAGCTGGATAAGTGAACCAAGGGAATGAGTGAAGACAGACGGGAGAAGAGGGACAAGTTCGTAGCAATTTTCATAGGTTAGAAGCAGGAGGGATCAACCAAGACAACTGAGGAGCTGGCAAAAATCCAGAGCTGTGTGAGTCCTGGGAACGATGTAATGGTAGTGTTTCTAGAAGGAGGCAGAGGTGAAGTCACTATTCAAGTTAGTGATGTTGTCATTAAGGGACCAGTAGTTTTGGTATCGTGGAGGGAGAAAAATCCTAAAGGAAGCGGATTCCAGAAAGAGGACAAGGGGAATCAGTGACATTTAATGTGGTAACTCCTTCAAGGATTTTCATATTGGGAAAGAAATGAGGCAGTAAAGAGGGCATCTCTTTTTGCTCTTGTTTTTTTCGAGGTAGGGTCTCTAGCCCAGGGTAGCCTGGAACTCACTGTAGTCCCAGGCTGGCCTCAAATTTATAGTGATCCTCCTACCTCTGCTTCCTCAGTGCTGGGATTAAAGGCGTGCACCACCATGCCTGGTTAAAGAGGGCAGCTTTTTATTATTATTTTATTTTTTTTTTTTTTTGGTTTTTCCAGGTAGCGTCTCGCTCTAGCCCACTCATGGTGATTCTCCTACCTCTGCCTCCCGAGTGCTGGGATTAAAGGCATGCACCACCATACCTGGCTAAAGAGGGCATCTTTTAAGATAACAACAGCATATTTGAAAGCTCATGTCAGTGGCACCATAAAAAATTATTAATGTAGTGAGAGTGTGTCCTTGGGCAGGAAGGAGAGGGTGAGATCTAGTCTCATGGAGGAGGGAGGGAAGTGTGTGCAGTGCAGGCAGGCGGTGCATGTGGTGATGGAAGCTGCAGTAAACTCCCTTTGCTTGGCTGTTGTTTTCTCGGTGACAGCAGTGGCATTCATTTTCAAAAATGCAGTTCTGCTAGCATCCCTCCATGGAATCAGAGTCTTTGCTGGCCTCCCATCAACTCTTAGGACAAATGTTGAATCAGCTCTTAGATTCAAAGACTCTGGGCTTTGTATTCCCCAAGCAGGTCACATTCCTCCAGCTTCTGTGTCTTTGCAGGTACCATTCCCTCTACTTGCACTGCTTTTCAACTGCTTACCTCTCCCTTCTCTTGTCTGACTGCTGCCTGTCATCAAGCAGACATTTGCTAATCAGCTGAGTAAATTGTTCTTCACATTACTGATTTTTGTCTCCTCAGCTGTAACCTTCCAGATTGAAAATATTTGTTAAATTGCATCTCTTCAGAGTACATGAAAATGTTTTTTTTTTTTTTTTTTTTTTGGTTTTTCAAGGTAGGGTTTTGCTCTAGTCCAGGCTGACCTGGAATTCACTATGTAGTCTCAGGGTGGCCTTGAACTCATGGTGATCCTCCTACCTCTGCCTCCCGAGTACTAGGATTAAAGGCGTGTGCCACCACGCTCAGCTTGAAAATGGTTTTATGTGACCCTGTGTAATTTTTTAAAATGCATCTGAAGCCAAGCATAGTGATGCATACCAGAAATCCCAGCATCTGGGAGGCAAAGGCAGGAGAATCGCTGAGAGTTCAAGGCCACCCTGAGACTATATAGTGAATTCCAGGTCGGCCTGGGCTAGAGTGAGACTCTACCTTGAGGGGAAAAAAAGGCCAACTGCAGCTACAAAGCAAAATCACGGCCAGTCTAGGCTCTGTGAGATCCTTCCTCAAAAAAAAAAAAAAAATTAGATCGGTACTGAGCATGTACTGATGTTTTTAGAATGATTCTTTAAGCAATACAGTGTAACTATTTACATAGTATTTACTTTTTGCATTAGAAGCTATAGAGTTTTCTAAGTTTACGGTGGAATATGTGTAGCTTCTAAGCAAATACTATGCCAGGTGATATAAAGGGCTTGATCACTGAGGAGTGGAGAGTCTGGAACAGTCCCCCACAGACACCAAAGCATGACTGTACTTTAGTTCAGTTCCTTCCAACATTTAGCACAGGGGCCTATGCAAAGAACAAAATACAGACACGTGAAGATGGATAGCTAGATAGAATAAATGAGCAATGCACTCACTGTCTTTGCCAATCCCCTTGTGGATCATTAAGTTATTGCTTCTGAGGTTCTGTGAATTTCTGGATGGCAGTCCCAGGTAAGAGATGGGGCAAGAGTATCTAATGAATCAACAGAAACCCCTTAAGGCCAGAAACTGGAGATCCAACCAGACTCCACTGTGGCCAGGTGGCCAGAGAGCCATCTCTGCAGGACAGTCATGGAAAGGGCACATCTGCCTGTCTGAGGCCAGCACACTGCCCAGAGCCTTTATGAGGTGAGCCTGCCCAAAGCAGCAATGTTACTCATTTGAAAATTAATCAGCAGCGCTCCCATATGCAACAACATGGGCGGCAATCATCGCAACCCTGTGAAAATAGCTGGATTGCTTTGCTGAGATGAGAAAGTATCACTGGATCACTTGACATGCCAAGTATAGAAATATATTAAGAAGAAAAAAGAAAGACACCAAGAATGCTATTTCCCAGAGAACACAATGAACATTTTGCATTGCTTATTTTTTCCAAACTCTTGTCTGTGTACAGAAAAAATTTACATAATTTTTTGGTTTTGTTTTTTTCGAGGTAGGGTCTTGCTCTAGCCCAGGCTGACCTGGAGTTCACTATGTAGTCTCGGGGGCCTTGAAATCACCATGATCCTCTACCTCTACCTCCCAAGTGTTGGGATTAAAGGTGTGCTTCACCATACCTGATTGTAATTTTTTTTTTTCGAGGTAGGGTCTCGCTCTAGTCCAGGCTGACCTGGAATTCACTATGTAGTCTCAGGGTGGCCTTGAACTCACAGCAATTCTCCTACCTCTGCCTCCCGAGTGCTGGGATTAAAGGCATGCACCATCACGCCCAGCTCATGGTTGTAATTTTAAAAATAAAAATGGCATTATAAGGGCTGGAGAGATGGCTCAGTGGTTAAGGGGCTTGCCTGCAAAGCCTGACAGTCCAAGTTCAATTCCCCAGTACCCAAGTAAAGCCAGATGCACAAAGTGGCACATGCTCTGGAGTTTGTTTGCAGTGGCTAGCCCATTCTCTTTGCCTCCTTTCTCTATCTGTCTCTTTGCTTATAAATAAACAACTTAACAATAACCCACAGCCAACTGTGGACCAACTTCTTTGCTTATAAATAAAAAAAAAATGGTAACAGGCTGAGCATGGTGACGCATGGTTTAATGAGATAGATGAGACTCTATGGGGGGGAGAGGGAGAACACCAGAGGAGCAAGGTTAGAACACACACACACACACACACACACACACACACACACACACACACACGTGTGAATCAGAACTATGAGATAATGGCAGAGTTACATAGGATTTTATAATTAGAAAGTGCAAAATGAGTGCCGGGTGTGGTGGCGCACGCCTTTAATCCCAGCACTCAGCCCTCGGGAGGCAGAGGTAGGAGGATCACCATGAGTTCAAGGCCACCCTGAGACTACATAGTGAATTCCAGGTCAGCCTGGACTAGAGTGAGACTCAAAAAACAAAAAGTGTAAAATGAAGCTGAGGTTGAGTTTCAAGTAAATGTTAGACAAAAGGGAGAGATTGTGTATTTTTCCCTAGCAGCTGAAGTCTTGGAACCCTTGGGCACACACTGAATCAGAACAGTGGCTGTCTGCGCTTCTCTACTGCCCTGACCTCCTCCCAGGGAGCCTGTACCCTTCCGGGATATCCCTGGAGATCTCCCAGAGCTCTGGCCAAGTGGGACAAAGGGAACAGAAGGGTTGCCCACTGGGCCATGCAGCTCCTGGGCTGTCTCGCCCTGTGACGATGTACATATTTAAGCAAGAGCACACTCCAGCCAGGCCATGGAGGACCAGCTGATGCAATGGGTGGGCTCGGGAGTCCCTGTGAAACCTGAGAGAGGCTAACTCAGTCTCCCCATTGCCACGGAGGCTCCGTCCTAATGTACATAAGAAAGATTATTATGTCTTTGGTAAAGTTCCTTCTAGGTTCCAGTTGAGGCCATTTTGGATTTGTGTCTGTGGCACTTTGGTCACTTTATTAGTGACTCAGTTGGGTTCCAACTGGACTGATATTGTGCATTGGTAGGTGCCAGCCATAATCCTGTTCAGATAAATGTGGAGCAAAATATCTTATCCTATGCAGATGGCAGAGGATGTAACGACCCTTCATTGGTCATTCATAATAGTGACCACTCAGTCATACTCATGTATAAGCGCCCTTTTTCCTCGTTCATAGTATTCCTAACTAGCCTCCCATCTAAATACCCAAATACCAGACACAGCTACCTGTCAGGGTAGGTAGCACATCTCAAGGTGCTACAATATCTTCAGGAGGCACTTCCACATATGACCCCGTCTCTGCTTCAGTGTTCAAGATGAGAGGTTGCCTGCACAGTGTGCTGTACCCTTGTAGATGGCAGAATAGGGAGAAGGGTCCGAATGAAAAGCCAGGGCTCCAGGCCACAGAGCCCTGACCACAGACAGACACAGACATTACTGAGTCAGAAGCCCTGTGGCCTGAGGCATTGCTGGCTATGAATTATTGAATGATCTACTGGCTGCTCTGCCTTTGTCAGGATGGTTAGCTCATTAGTGACCTTATGCAAGTGAACTGCCTGCCATCTTACTCAGTTTCTCTATTTTATTTTATTTTTTGGTTTTTTGAGATAGTGTCTCACTCTAGTCCAGGCTGACCTGGAATTCACTATGTAGTCTCAGGCTGGCCTCTAACTCACAGCAATCCTCCTACCTCTGCCTCCTGAATGCTGGGATTAAAAAAGAGTGTGCCAACATGCCCAGCTAGTTTCTCCTTCCGTCTATAAAATGGGGTTTGTAATAGTATGTCTGTTAGGCTTGAGCTTTGTGAGAAACTTCGTAACAATGGCTTTCTGTCATTTTCCTAGAAACTAATGAAAACACAGACCAGTGCTAGAACTTGGAACTTCATGGTTTGCTCTTGCTTTATGGGTGAGTAAACAGGAGCCCAGAGAGGCAGAATGGCATGCCCAAGAGCACAGATCTAGGAAAATAACCCTGGGCATCAGAGATCTGTGTCTATCCAGGAGGCAGGCTGGGAGCAAGGGGTCTAGTGTATTTCCTAGCAATCTGCCTTAAAGCCCCACTTTCTGATGATTCCATTTTTCTTTTCTTTTTTTTTTTTTTTTTTTTTTTGGTTTTTCGAGGTAGTGTCTTGCTCTAGTCCAGGCTGACCTGGAATTCACTATGTAGTCTCAGGGTGGCCTTGAACTCATGGCAATCCTCCTACCTCTGCCTCCCAAGTACTGGGATTAAAGGCGTGCGCCACCACGCCCAGCTGATTCCATTTTTCTAAAGTGAGGGTGATAATCACTCCCTCAGAGAACTGGTATGCCATCCTAATAAAAGAAGACTCCAGAAATTCATCCAAGGTATTAGATATAATTTATAGAGTGAAATGTCTCCATGGCTGGAATTCGCTTGAAGGTATTTCAGCCAACAAAAATAAGTAAAACAAATATGACAACATAGGCTGGAGAGATGGCTCAGCAGTTGAGGCACTTGCCTCCAGTGCCTAAGGCCCTTGGTTCAATTCCCCAGGACCCACATATGCCAGACCCACAAGGTGGTGCGCTCTCTCTCTCTCTCTCTCTCTCTCTCTCTCTCTCTCTCTCTCTCTCTCTCTCTGCTTGAAAAATGAATAAATATAATATAAAAAATTTAAAGAAAATGAATTCTTTAATAAAAAAATATGACAACATAGTGATACTATGTTAATACCTGAAAACTCTCATAACTCATTGTATATATAATAACAATAACAAAGGATTCTCACAAGGCACCTGGAAGGAATGGCAGTACTCACAGAAGAAGTCCTTGGGGAGATCTGATCTCCGGGGTGCAGCCGCCCAGTCTTCACCAGTCTTGGGCAGACAGAACCAGGGTCAGGAAGTGATTTTGGTTTCCTCTCCAGGCGGGCCTGCTGCTGTGGCTCTGTGAGGGGAGCCTCTTGTTCCTTCTCAATGCAAGATACCATCTGCAGCAGACCCAACCCTGCTGGGGACAGAGGGGGCTGCTCAGCATAGCCAACCAGTATGGGAGGGCTTATGAATATGCAAATAGGGGCCCTGAGCTGGTTGGCTGACCCCTGTCATTTTCTCCATCCCAATCCCAACCCAGGTGCTCTGAAAGCCAGCTCAGAGAGGACCTTCCTGAGATGACATCGCTTCCATCCTCACCTAGAACCCAGAGACTTTTGAACCTGTTCAGGCTACATTGCCCAGCCTCTCCCATTACTGCAACTTGCAGTGAAAGGCTCCTGACCTCTGACTCCAGGTTTCCCAGTGAAGCAGCTTCAAAGTGATTATCTTTCTCTAGATCCCTTCAGCATCCTCAGGAGACTGATTTCTGCCCAGCACTAAACTTGGTGTCTCAGATTTGCAGGAAGGACAGGCTATGTGGCCTGTCTCTGCAGCAGACATTGGAATACTACTGGGGAAGCCAGTTGCTGGGTCAAAAAGACTCATCCCTGACAGAACTGGGGAAAACCCAGCTGACCTCAGTGATGATCTGAAGTTTTCCATCTTCCCAACTTTAGCTTGGAAAGTGAGTGCATGTTGTAAACTACAGCAATGAAAATCAGTTCAGTTGGTAAGTTCAATTTACCAACAGATAAATTCTCAAAACTCAACGTTGAGTGAAAGAAGCAAGTCCCAGAATGAAACAGACACTGTGATTCTGTTTCTATTAAGTTCAAAAGGAGTAAAAAAAAAGTCTGAATTTGCACTCTGTCTTCATTTATCCATTATTTTTATCTATAACTGAATATGCAAATAGATGGGATCTGGGTGCCACAAGTAATGCATAGTGACCACTACTATGGATTCATTTTAAGGACCCTAAAAACAGATAGACAAGCTATAGTCCCATCCAATAATATTCTGGCCAGTAATATTCACAAACATAAGCAAGGATATGAGAACATGGTTCAGACACACACAAACACACACACACACACACACACACACACACACACACACACGCCGTAATCCAAAGTAAGGAAAGAAAGCTGTGTGTATTACTCAAGGTGAACTGACCACTCTAGGGTATATTTCACTGGTGGAGCCAGTTAATCTATTCTAGAAGCACACACTTTTTTCTTATTTAATTTGAAAGTAAATTTTTTTCTCAATTTAAAAGATGAAGACGCCAGGTGGTACACATCTTTAATCCCAGCACTCAGGAGACAGAGGCAGGAGGATCCCTGTGAGTTCAAGGCCACCCTGAGACTACATAGTGAATTCCAGGTCAGCCTGGGCTAGAGTGAGACCCTACCTCGGAAAAACAAACAATAAAAATAAAAATAAAAGATTGAAGCCGGGCGTGGTGGCTCACGCCTTTAATCCCAGCACTCGGGAGGCAGAGGTAGGAGGATTGCCGTGAGTTCAAGGCCAACCTGAGACTACAGAGTGAATTCCAGGTCAGCCTGGGCTAGAGCGAGACCCTACCTCGAAAAACCAAAATAAATAAATAAATAAATAAAAATAAAAATAAAAGATTGAAAAAAAAAGATGAGCAAAATCATATGTATTAACTGTGTATTAAAGCTATGATGAACACTAGGGGGATAGCTGATACATAATTCAACATTGTTGTGGTTAACAGGACTGACGGTTCAGGCCCATACACGTTTTTTTCATCTCAAGCTGGGTAGTAAGTATGGATATTCTCCACCCCCCCATGCTGCTTTGTTTGTTTGTTTTGTTTTTTTGAGGTCTGGTCCGATGGAGCCCAGGGTGACCTGGAACTCACTATGTAGTCTCAGACTAGCCTTGAACTCAAGGCAATCCTCATACCTCTGCCTCCTGAGTGCTGGCATTAAAGGTGTGTATGTGCACGTGGTGACGCCCCCCCACCCTGCTTTTAAAAATATGTTTTTTTGAGAGAGTGAGAGAGAGGGTGGGGGAGAAAGAAAGTATTGAGTGCACCAGAGCCTCCTGCCACTGCAAAGGAACTGCCGCATTGTGAACCCAGGCCATTAGGCTTTGTGAGAAAGTGCCTTTAACCGCTGGGCCATCTCTCCAGCACTCCCCCACACACTCACACACTGCTTTTTTAAGGCAGGGTTTCTAGCTCGGGCTGACCTGGAACTCACTCAGTGGGCTGGCCTTGAACTCAAAGGGATCCTCCTACCTCTGCCTCCCAGGTGCTGGGATTAAAGGCATGCGCCACCATGCCTGACTTGGATATGCCTTTGAAAACTTTTGTTTTATTATTTATTTGTGTGTGTGTGTGTGTGTGTGTGTGTGTGTGTGTGTGTGTGTGTGTATGTGCCAGGGTCTCTTGCCACTGGAAACCTACACCAGACTCTTGTGCCACTTTTTGCATCTGGCTTTATGTGGGGTTGGAGAGTTGAACCCAGTCAGTAGGCTTTGTCAGCAAGTGCCTTTAACCTCTGAGTCATCTTCCCAACCCTTGGGTATTCCATTTATTATTTTTCTTTAAACCACACACATAGATTATATATCATTTTGAATATAGATTTTATAATGAATTTTTAAATTCTTTCTAAACCCTGCTGTTAACTTGAATTCATGAATTCCTATTTTTTAGGCAATATTGTGCCCAGAGGCTCCAAGTCAAGAGAGTACTATTTCATTATTTTATAGGATTGTACCTAACATCCCACAAAAGCCCATAAGTCTCAGATTTTAACTTTTATTCTCTGAGAGGGACTTTGCATGCTACCATAATGAATATGTGTTTCTGTGTTAAAGTCTTTTTTCCTCTCAATATTGGGACTGGATCCAGGGCCTTGTGCATGCTAGGCCTAGGCACATGCTCTCCCAATAAGCCATCCCCCAGCTTGCTTCCTTTTTTTTGGCATGGTATCATATCCCAGGCTGGTTTTGAGCTTGCTGTGTAACTGAGGATGATCTTGAACTTGTGATCTTCCTGCCTCCACTTGGGAGTGCTGGTATCACAGGTGTACAACACCACTCCCACCACACCTTGTTCTGATTTTATTTATTTATTTATTTATTTTGAGGAGGATCTTACCTGGGCTGGCCTTGAACTTTTAACCCTCCTTTCCTTAGCCTCCCTAATGCTTGAATTAGAGGCATGTGCCACCATACGCAGGCTGACTGTAAAATGAAAGGTTAATTTGGGTGATCACAAAATCTCTTGGAGAAATTCTTGCCACATTATATCCAGGCTTGAGTTTCTAAGCTTTAAAGAAGAATCTGAAAAGTGAATTATCAAATCCATAGAAAAATTAAGGGAGGCTGAGGATGTAGTTCATTGACAGCATTTACTTAACATGCACAAGGCCCTGGGTTCAATCCCCAACACAAAAACAAAACAACAAAAAAAGGTTTAAGCAGCTATATAAGATATATATTTTTGGGCTGGAAAAATGGCTCAGCAGTTAAGGCACTTGCCTCCAGTGCCCAAGGCCCTGGGTTCAATTCCCCAGGAACCACATAAGCCAGACCCACAAGGTGGTGGCTTTGGTGCATTCTCTCTCTCTCTCTCTCTCTCTCTCTCTCTCTCCTCATCTCATCTGTCTCTCTCTGCTTGAAAATGAATAAATAAAATAAACAGAAAAAAGATATATATATATATATATTGGTTTTTTGAGGTAGGGGCTCCCTCTAGTCCAGGCTGACCTGGAATTCACTACGTAGTCTCAGGGTGGCCTTGAACTTCATGGCAATCCTCCTACCTCTGCCTCCTGAGTGCTGGGATTAAAGGCGTGCACCACCACGCCCGGCTAAGAAATATTTTTTTGAGGTAGGGTCTCACTCTAGCCCAGGCTGACCTGGTATTCACTAAGTAGCCTCAGGCTGGCCTCGAACTCTTGGCAATCCTCCCATCTTTGCTGGGATTAAAGGTGTACACCACCATGCCCAGCTATGTAAGAAATATTAACAGCAACCTCAGCAAGAGATTTTCATAGCTCCTGGCTACTGTTCCTGGGTTTCTCAGTATTTAGTCATGTTCACAGTTATTTATTAATTAGCTACAGAGCACCAGAGGATGTGCAGAGGATTCAGGAAAACAGAGTAGTCTCTTTGTTTCCCACTGCCTGGCCAAAAGAAGACATAGATACATAGGATATTGCAGTGCAATGAACTGTAGAAATACAGACACACTTTAGAAGCTTAAAGCATCTGTTGACTGACAGAGTGGACTATGAGGGATGTAGAAAGAGACTTACAGGATAATTTAGAAGTCCCTAGGCAAATGGGAAGAACAGCCCACACAAAGATGTGGAGTGAAATAGTGCAGTACCAGTGTGTGGTATAACTGAAGCATGGGAGCTGCGAGGATGGGGAAGAGGATCAGAACCCAGAAGCCAGAGCACCAGGAAGCTGGGGAAGATTATCAGGTACCTGGGAAAACCACATGGATGGATGGGTTCTCCAGTCTAGGTGGGGCTTCTGTCCATGGTGCCAAAATTCCAGAGACAGTTCTTTCAGGGTTTGCTGAGAAAGGCTCTGTGAAAGTTTTTTTTAAAAAAATATTTTATTTATTCATTTTCAAGCAGAGAGATACAGGAGATAGATGAGAGAGAGAGAGAGAGAGAGAGAGAGAGAGAGAGAGAGAGAGAGAGAGAGAGAGAGAGAGAGAGAGAGAGAGAGAGAGCGCGAGCACCAAGGCCACCACTTTGTGAATCTGGCCTATGTGGGTACTGGGGAATTGAACCGGGGGCCTCAGGCACTGGAGACAAGTGCCTTAACCGCTGAGCCATATCTCCAGCCCTCTTTGAAAGTTTTGAGGAAGAGGCAAGATTACTCCAGTGAGAGAAACCCACATGAACATGCACTAGGTGTGGTTCATCCATTTATTCATCTCTCTCTCTCTCTCCATATCTATCATCTATCTTCAGATACCTATATATTTATATCAATATCTATATACCTCCAGTGGCTTATGTGAAAAACCTTTTGTTAGGAAGTCAAGCTATAAAGGCCAATACTCAGAGGTCTAGGATTTAAGAAGAAGAAAATGAGGGGGAGAGGATGTCATGTGCTTCCATGGCAAGGCAGTGGAGAAGCTGGGTGGAGGGGTGGGCGGCAAACAGCCTACAAATATTTATTGTGTATAACCTATGTCCAGCCTGTCTGAGGTGCTGGGGATACAGCAGCGAACAAGACAATATAAATCCCATGAGATTATTAGGGAGGAAGGCGACAAGTCAGCAACTTCTAAAATGTGCAGGATGTGTGGTTAGTTTGGCTTCAGGAAGATCAGGAGATGATGCTAAAGGCTAGTTGATGAAGCCCTTTATTTATTTTTTTATATTTGAATTTATGAGAGTATGTATAGGCGTGCCAGGGCCTTCTGCCCACTGTTAATTCCAAACACACGTCTGACTTCACTGGTTACTCCAGAATCGAACCCGGGCCAGCAGGCTTTGCAAGGAAGCACCTTTAACTGCTGAGCCATCTCTCTAGCCCTGTTTCTTTCTTTCTTTATTTGCACATGTCCAAATAAAGGGTCTTTTGCCGCTGCAAATAAATGCCCACCGGGGCCGGCAGGCTTTGCAAACAAGTAGTCTAGCCTTTAATGGGTGAACCCTTTGCAAGCAAGTAGGCTAGCCTTTAATGGGTGAACCATCCCTGGGCAGCGAGGTGAAGTTCTTCAGTTCCTAAGAGGGCAGTAAGAGTATTTTAGAGGTTCCTCGGGACTCCCGTTTGTCTCGGGATCAGTGACAGGGAAGTGACAAGTGTAGGTACATAGTTGAGCCCGAGGCTCAGAGGTCCTGTCACCTGCCCAAGGCTACCCAAGCAGGCAGGCTGCTGAGAACCGAGGTCAAGGCCCGCGGCCTTCTTTCGTTCTCTGCCGGTCGTGCTGGGTGCCTGGGGTCCCGGCAGAAAAGGGCGGCAAACCGCGCAGGGAGTGCAAGGCTCGACCCCCGGGACCCGGCGGGCACGCAGTCTTCCGCGGCCCCCGCCCCGCGCCCGCCGGTGGTTCGCTCCGCGCGCCCCCGTCCTCGCGGCGGGTGCCGCCGCCCACCTCACTTCCGGCGGTGCCGGGCTCTATATCCGGTGTCCGCCCGCCCGCCCGCCCTCGGTCCCGCCGCCGCCGCCGCGATGCTGTCCCGCTCCCGCTGCGTGTCCCGGGCGTTCAGCCGCTCGCTCGCCGCCTTCCAGAAGGTACCGTGTGTCCGCGCCGGGGCTCGCGGGGGACGAGCCCGCGGGCGGCGGGTCCCGGGCCGGGGCGCCGCGCTCCGCCAGGCCGGGCGCCAAGGGCACCGGGACGCGGAGGCCGCCCGAGCCTGCGGGCCGGGCTCCCTCCTTCCATCCCGGCTGACGTCGATCATGTCTTCTTTCTCAACAGGGGAACTGCCCTCTAGGGAGACGTTCCCTGCCCGGTAAGTGCTGCCCCGGCGGTGGGCAGAGCCGTCCGTGACTCACGGTGGGCGTCCGCCTCCCTCCTAGGGGGCTCGGCTCCCCTGGAACGCGGCCGTCCGTCGAGGCGAGCCCACTGGGTGATCCCGGGCTCCCTTCCCGTGGCGGGCACCGAGCTCGGCTCCCACTCGAGGCCTCGGCTAGAGGAGAGCCCGCGAGCGGTGACAAGCTGTGGGAAGTGCCCTGGATGGAAGATGAGAGTGGACGGAAGAGGGCTTTTGTTCTTTGTCGTTTGGTTTTTCGAGTTAGGGTCTCACTCTAGCCCAGGCTGACCTGGAATTCATGTGAGTCTCAGGGTGGTCTCAAACTCAAGGCGATCCTCCTGCCTCTGTCTCCTGAGTGCTGGGGTTAAAGGCGTGCACACCATGCCTGGGTCAGAAGAGTTTTTTTTTTTAAGTAGGTGACAAAGTTGTGTCCAGGAGGATGTGACAGCTAGCGAAGAGCAGAGCTGCCGATGAGAAGGAAAGAGACTTAGTAGTATTTTGGAACTGAAAACAAGGTGATTTTTTTTCAGAAGGTTTTGCTTAGGAGAGAGTCATGAGATCGATAAGAGCATTGGAAACAATTTCAGTTTTTATCTTCTCAGTGTTTTGGAGGGGAGGAGAAATCTAACACTGAGTCTTACACAGCTTGCTTTTTATTAGATGCCTGGCAAAAATAAGTGAATGAAAAAATTAATTTTTGAGATGAAGTCTTGCTGTGGAGCTCTGGCTGGCCTGGAGCTATGTATACAGGCTGGCCTTGAACTTTCGCCAGCCCTCTTGCCTTTGCTTCCTTAGCACTGGGATTACAGGAGTGTGTCACTGCTCAGGACGCTGCTATAGTTGTTCAGTCTTGTTGTGTGTGCCAAGTATTGTTCTGAATGCTTTCTGTGCAGTGAATCATAACCAAATGAAATGTATCTATTTTTTTTACAAATACATAATCCAAGAAAGAGAGGTTAAGTGCTTTGGCCAAGGTCACTCGGCCAACCATTCATTAAATCAGGTCCACCTGACTCCTTCCTCAGCCGGAGCTCCTTTACTGAAGAGTAACTGTTCTCGCTCTTGTACTTGACAGACCATTAATTTGTTTGATCTTATTTGAGACAGGATCTCATATAGTCTAGGCTGGTTTAAAACTCAATATACAGCTGAGGTTGACCTTGAACTTTTGATCCCACGTGCTGAAATTACTGCCTTGCTCAACCACACTTGGCTTTATGTGGTGCTGGGTATCAAACCCAGTGCTTGGTGCAAGCTAGGCAATGCCTTTATTAACTGAGCTACCTCCCCAGCCCTGTTAATACAGTTCATCAAGTGCTTCTTATTCCCATTGCTTTGCCAGGTGACAGGGATACAGGTGGTTTCTAGCTGGAGAGACGTTGCAGACACACATAAGGGTGAAATAACATTGTGTTTACTAGGAAAGAAGTATAAGGAATGGTGAGAACATGGCATGATAAAGCCAGCCTGGGAGTATAGGGAATGCATTAGGAATGTAGTAAAGTATAAATGTTTGGACTTTATCCTAAGAGTCAGGAGAACACAAGGCATCTAACCCAGTTCATAGTACATTCTCTTTTTTTTTTTTTTCCCCAATTAGGAATCCTGAAAAATATGAGGCATTTTCTCCACTTTATAAACATGCAGGAAAAAGAAAGGCTTGCACCTAAGGGTTTGCATTTTGGCTCAAATATTCACCTGGGACTCTCACTTAACTGCTAAAGCCCTAGTTATATATGAAATAGAAATAGTGGTAGTCATTCTTCAGAGTTACTTTGAGACTTGAAAATAAAAATGAAGTCATTATACTTGGGAGACTAAGGTAGGATGACTGTTGTGAGTTTGAGGCCATCCTGGGCTATGAGTTCCAGGTAGCCTGGGCTAGGTTGAGACCCTGCCTCAAAAAAAAAGCTCCCCTGCCCAAAAATTGAGGTCTTTGTGGGAGAACTTTTATAGCTCTGAAGCACTGTACAAACAAAACTTGCTAAGGAATAAGCTCTACATTGGAGGTATTATGGGCTGCAGTATTCCCATGCAGACATGCACCGCTTAGAGTTTGCACTGATGATTGGCTGCTGAACTTAGAGTTGACTGACTTGACTGAGATGCTTGTGAGGAGGGGCTGTGAGTAAGGAGCAGCTGTCTCTCACCTGTGCCCACCGTGCAGAAGAGTTGTTAATAGATCAGTAAAACCAGAAGTAAGGAAGAATGTATTCCCAGGAAGCAGTTGTAGTCAGTAGGCTTCAATAGATTTCCTGTTTATGGTAAGGACAGTTGGTGGGTGGAAAGGGGCTCCTCCTTTGGAATGACAGGGTGGAGGACAGAGGTCTTTGCTGCTAGGATGCAGTCAGTAAGGTTTCCAGCCCAATCCATTCAAACCTAGATCAACCCCGCCTTCCAGTTAGTTTATATGAAGTCACAGGTTAAGCCACCATGTGCCCCTTTTTTCAAGCTTCAGTTATGTTTGATGACTTGGGAATAGAGACATTTTATTCAAACATGTAAGGTTAATGAAAAATTGAGTTATTTAAAAATTCATTTTCAAGCAGAGAATTACAGAGATAGATAGAGAGAGAGAGAAAGAGAGAGAGAGAAAAGGAGAAAGCACCAGGGCTACCTTGTAGGTCTGGAATCTGTGGGTACTGGGAATTGAACCCGGGCCTTAGGCACTGGAGGCAAGTGCCTTAACCACTGAGCCATCTCTCTAGCCCAAAATTTGAGGGTTTTTTTTTTTTTTTTTTTTTTTTTTGGTTTTTCAAGGTAGGGTCTCACTCTAGTCCAGGCTGACCTGGAATTCACTGTGTAGTCTCAGGCTGAACTCGAACTCATGGTGATCCTCCTACCTCTGCCTCCCAAGTGCTGGGATTAAAGGCGTGAGCCACCATGCCCAGCTCAAAAAATTTGAGTTTTTAAGGTAAATGGATTATAAAACACTTGGATTGTGCCATCAGCTCTCTCCCCTTTCCCTCCCTAAATACATACGCACTCTCAACCCCTGTACCTATTGCTCTCTGCATTAAGGCTAGGCTGGTGGAAAACCGGGGAGCAGGGTTCTGTGGGATAAAGTCTTACAGCTGCTGCATTAGTCCTGTTCAGTCTGGGAGCTATTGGGCTTAATTATCCTCGTTTCTGTTTCCGTTTCGTTTACTGTGTAAGATTAGAGCTGTTGGCTAAGAGTTGTTTTGTTTCTTGCAGGGGTCTCCTTATGTCAGGGGCCAAGTTATCCTGACAGCAGGAAGATTGTGTAAGTATCACTGGGGAGTATAGATACATGGCCACAGGGTATTTACTTAGATCTGACTATCAGATATCTTCACATGCCTCAAGATGATTATGTTGAGTCTTTAGACCTACCTACAGTTGATGACCATTTTTAAAACTTTATTTTAAAAATCATGTAATTCTCTTCCACTATCCTCCTTTGTCTCCCCTTCCCCACCTTTCACTGAACCCCCACTGTTTCCCTACTATTCCCTCTTCTATATTGATATCTTTATTTCATTTATTTTTATTGTATTATCCTTCCATAATCTGACATCCTATTGGTGGACCCAGTGTCTGCAGGTCTTGTGCAGATGATGACAGCCACTGTGGGATCACCAACATACTGGTCCCTTTATCTGGAAGACAGCATTCCAAAGCACGTTTCCCCATCCTTTGGCTCTTACATTCTTTCTGCCACCTCTTCCACTATCACCCCTGAGCCATTGGAGTGTATGACAGAGATATCTCATTAAATGCTGAACACTCAACTGTCACTTCTCAGCAAGTTTTGAGTCCCTAGCAGTCACCACCATCTGATATTCCTTTGGCGTCACTCCAGTGTCAAGGTAGTTAGAATATAGTGAAAGCTAACTTGGAACCCTGTTTTTACTTTTAAAAAATGTGAATGGGTGTAAAAGAGTACCGAATATTCTAGTTGGATACGTGTGCAGCTGAGGGGCCAGATCACCTTTATAGTGGAGAATGAGTGTGTCCTCTTCGTAGCTTAGTTACTCATTTTAAAAACAGCAAAAGCAGTGCCAAAAGGATTATGGCATTTTGGAGCACATCTGTGTCTTCTTCCAGTGCAACAGAAACTCCATGCACATTTCCTTGGCTATCTAAGTTTGCAGGTCTTGTTTTTTGGCAGTGATAAGGATTGAACCCAGGGTCTCATGCATGCTAGGCAAGTATGCTTCCACTGAGCCTACATCCCCAGCTCTTAAGCTTGCTGATTAAAGTTAGAGGATGATGAGTGGTATGGAAGATTTATAAGTTGCCTGACAACCAGGAACTGCCAGGGAGAAAGACCCTGTCTGGCTTGCATGATCCTTGCCACCCAGGCTTGTGTCTCATGGCCAGTATGTAGGCCAGGGAGTCCCAGGGTTGAGCTTATCTCCTGCCAGCCCTGTAGTGAGACTGCACTGCCCAACACACAGGGAGAGGGGCCTCAGGTAATGGTGAGAGGAGCTGCTGCTTAAATGTGGTCTTCCCATTAAAAAAAATACTACAAAAGCATAGCCACCAGATAAACCCTGAGACCCTAACTAGTTTGGTGAGAATGCTAGAGCTGCATAATTCAGGGTTGGGAGAATGGCCATCCTTTTATTTCAGATTATTTCAGATTAGTTTTGGCTTATGATTTTTTTTTTTTTGAGGTAGGGTCTTGCTCTAGCCTAAGCTGACCTGGAATTCACTATGTAGTCTCAGGGTGGCCTTGAACTCATGGAGATCCTCCTACCTTTGCCTCCAGAGTGCCGAGATTAAATGTAAAAATATATATATTTTATTTGCAAGCAGTGAGGGACAGCGAGAGAGAAAGCACACAAAAAGAAAGCAAGCACAGCATACCAGGGCCTCCTGCCACTGCAAATGAACTTCTGATGCATGTGCCACTTTGTGTATCTGTCCTTATGTGGGTACTGGGGAATCTAACCCAGGCCATTAGGCCTTGCAGGCAAGTGCCTTAACCACTGAGCCATCTCTCCAGCCCATAATGTTCTTTTTTGCTATTTCTAATATTCTACAGTAAACATCTAATTCTTTTGTAATTTAAAAAATAGTAAGCTGGGTGTGGTGGCACATGCTTTTAATTCCAGCACTTTGAGAGGCAGAGGTAGAAGGATTGTTGAGTTTGAGGCCAGCCTGGTCCACAAGAGTGAGTTCTAGGTCTGCCTGGGCTAGAGTGAGACCCTGCCTTGAAAAAATACAAATGATTTAGAAAGAGTCAAAGAATATTATTAGGGGGCTGGAGAGATGACTCAGCGGTTAAGGCACTTGTCTACAAAGCCTAAGGGCCCAGGCTCGATTCCCCAGTACCCATGTACAGCCAACTGCACAGAGTGGCACATGTATCTGGAGTTCGTTAGCAGTGGCTGAGGCCCTGATGTGCCCATTCTCTCTCTGTCTCTCTTCTCTCTGCTTGTAAATAAATAAAAATTAATATACTTTTAAAAAATATATTTATTTTATTTGCTGGGAGTGGTGGTGCACACCTTTAATCCCAGCACTCAGTAGCCAGAGGTAGGAGGATCGCCGTGAGTTCAAGGCCACCCTGAGACTACATAGTGAATTCCAGGTCAGCCTGGAGTAGAGTGAGACCCTACCTCGAAAAACAAAGCCAAAAAAAAAAAGGTATATTAATGTAATTTAAATGAAATGGAGGCAGTTACAAATTTCTGTAATAAATATAACAAATAACTTTGAAAGTAAATTATGAAAAAAATTAGACTTTGGATTGGCTCACTCCTAATTATGTCACCCTAATAATTCCTGTTTGGTGGTGTTCCCCATTCCCCCCGCCATAGGGTTTCACTCTAGTTCAGGCTGATCTGGAACTTACCTGGAGTCTCACGCTGGCCTCAAACTCACAGTGATCCTCCTACCTCTGCCTCCCCAGGGCTGGAATTAAAGGTGTGTGCCACCATACCTGGCACTGATGACTTTTTTTTTCTATGAATGAGGTGCCCACTTTATTTTTAAAAACATTTATTGTAACATCTTTTTTGTTTTATTTTGTCGAGGTATGGTCTTACTTTAGCCCAGGCTGGTCTGGAATTCACTATGTAGTCTCAGGGTGACCTTGAACCCACGGCGATCCTCCTATTTACTCTACCTTCCAAGTGCTGGGATTAAAGGTGTGTGCCACCATGCCTGGCAAATATATATTGTTATTTGCAAACAGAGGTAGTGGGGCAGGGAGTATGGGCACACCAGGGCCTCTTGCTACTGCAAATGAACTCCAGATGCCACTTTTTGTATCTGGCTTTATGTAGGTACTAGAGAATTGAACTTGGCTGGCAGGGTTCCTTTACTGAGCCATCTCCCCAACATAGTAATGCTACATAGGTCTTATAAGAGCACCTAAGAATTTTACTTTTCAGTTGTAACAGTGCCTATTATAGAATACCTTAAAAAAAAAACAACCAATAAATCAATCCTGGTGTAAAAAGTATTCTATCTGTCTAAATCATTCTCTCAAACAGTGTGTAAGTACCTCTGTTAAATAACAGATAACCCTAGTGACCCAAATATATCTGGATCTTCTACCCCCAGAGGTAACTTAATGGATTCGTGCGTACGGGGTGATAGCATTTTCCAGCTTATATTATTTAATGTAAGTACCTCGGGGGACCAGGGAGATGGCTTCATAAATAAAGCACTTTCCATGGAACTGTGGTACCTGAGTTTGGATTTTCAAACCCCATGTAAAAGCCTGAAGGTAATGGCAGGCTTCTGTAATCCTAGTGTGCCTATGGCAAGAAGAGTGACAGAGACAGGAGAATTTGCAGGAAACTTGGAAACAGAGTGGTAAACAACTAGAGAACATGCCTCAATTGAGGTGGCAGGCCAGGACCAACCAGGAAGTTGTCTCCTGACCTCCACACATATGCTGTGTCACGTCACATGCTCACCCATATTCACACAAATGAATAAGCATAAACCCAATAAGTAAAATATGTATTTGAAAATGCCTTGGTTTTGCTGTTACTTAAATGAGTCCAGAATGGGCTGCTGCCTCCCAGCAGGAAAAGAGAATGGGAGATACCATGTAGGTTTTCTTGTGGATATTTTGTTTTATTGTTTTGTTTTGAGGTAGGGTCTCACTCTAGCCCAGGCTGACCTGGAATTCACTATGTAGTTTCAGGCTGGCCTTGAACTCATGGCAGTCCTCCTACCTCTGCCTCCCAAGTGCTGGGACCAAAGGTGTTGTGTCAACACACCTGGCCATTGTACTTGTTTTTCTTCTGTGTTAACTTGTTTTCTCATCTTTCTGCTTTATCTAATCTAAGTCTGTAATCCAGGAGAACAGAAAAGCCATTGCATTATACTTGGCACATTAGTGTGAGCCCATGAGGACATGTCATATGCCTTAGATTTGGTCAAAGACAACTAATTAGGAAGCTAAGTCATTTTGGTGGGTCTGCAAAGGACCAAGATGCTTGTTTTTTGTTCTTTTTTTTTTTTTTTCCCCCTTCAGTAAACCAAATACAAATCTGCCTCGTTTGAGAAGAGCACAGGGCACCGTGGTCATCAAACTCTGGGATTCCACCTGCTGAGTCAGAATCTCTTAAGGCCTGACCTTGTCACTATGCTTTGACAAGTTCCCCTGGATGACACTGTGTTTAAGAATCACTGATTTAAACCAAAAAATAAAAATAAAATAAAATAAAAGCTGGGCGTGGTGGCGCATGCCTTTAATCCTAGCACTTGGGAAGCAGAGGTAGGAAGATTGCCCTGAGTTCAAGGCCACCCTGAGACTATATTGTGAATTCCAGGCCAGCCTGGACTAGAGGGAGACCCTACCTTGAAAACAAAAGAAAAAAATCACTGATTTGGAACCTGGAGAAATGGTTCAGCTGTTAAAGGTGCTCACTTGCAAAGCCTAATTGCCTAGGTTCAATTCCCCAGTACCCATATAAAACCAGATGCAAGAAGCGGCACATGCATCTGGAGTTCATATGCAGTGGCAAGAGACCCTGGTGTACCCATATTCATATTCTCTCTCTCTCTCCTCTCTTCTCTCTCTCCCTCCCTCCCTTCCTTCCTCCCTTCCTCCCTTAAATAAAATTTTTTTTAAGATGGCTGGTAAAAGCCAGGTGTGGGCTGGAGAGATGGCTCGGCAGTTAAGGCACTTGCCTCCTAAGGCCCCAGGTTCAATTCCCCAGGACCCACATAAGCCAGAACCACAAGGTGGTGGCCCTGGTGCGTTCTCTCTCTCTCTCTCTCTCTCTCTCTCTCTCTCTCTCTCTCTCTCTCTCTCTCTCCCTCTCCCTCCCTCTCTCTCTCCTCTTTCTCTTCTCTCTCTCTCTTCTTTCTCCTCTCTCCTCTCCTCTCTCTCTCTCTTCTTGAAAATGAATAATTTTTTTTTAAAAAGCCAGGTGTAGTGGCACATGCCTTTAATCCCAGCACTTGGGAGGCAGGGGTAGGAGAATTGCCATGAGTTCAAGGCCAGCCTGAGACTGTATAGTGAATTACAGGTCAGTCTGGGCTCGAGGCAGATGATCAGTGGTGCCTGTACTAGGCTGAAGTGTTAGTGGTTCAGATGCTAAAGGAGTTAACTTTTGTTTCTTTTGTAGCTTTAACAACAGTAGTGTCTTCAGTGTTCGCTTCTTCCAAACCACAGCTGTGTGCAGTAAGTAGCTACCTGCCTTCTTATGAGTAGAGTTTGACTGGAAAGAACAACCTAGTGAATTTAATTCATGAAAAAACACCAAAGTGGGTTACTTGTGACTTTCTACTTTACTTTTTTTTTTTTTTTAGAGGATGAAGTGATTACAGTCCAAACTCCAGCGTTTGCAGAATCTGTCACAGAGGGAGATGTCAGGTGGGAGAAAGGTAGGATTTAGTTTTTCCTCACTTAAGTATTTCCTGAAAGTCTCCCTTCTCCACATGACAGGCAGTAGAACCTATGGCTCCATCTTTTCTTTCTTTTTTTTTACCTCGGAGTCAGGGTCTCACTCTAGCCCAGGCTGTTCAGGAACTCTCTCTGTAGCCCTGCTGGATTTGATCCTCCTACCTCACCCTGGAATGCTGGGACTAGAGGAGAGTGCCACCACCCCAGCTCCACTTTTTTTTTTTCCTGGAAGCAGGGTCCATGACCATGCCCTGCTCAGCTCCACCCCAGCCCTATAGGAAAGGGCTCTTATAACTCATCTGACAAAAAGGGTTTTATGGCACCTGGAGGCTCCCCCTAACAAGGTACCCTTTGTCTTTCAGCTGTTGGAGACACCGTTGCAGAAGATGAAGTGGTTTGTGAGATTGAAACAGACAAGGTGGGCTTAATTTAGATTAGTGACAATTTTTCATGGTCAATCTTTGATTTTAGTCTAAGGAAAGAAATAGGAACTTGATTACTGTTTGAATAAAATTTTTGGCATGTATGTGTGGTATATGTGTGTGCAGATGTGGGGGCCAGAGGAGAATGTCAGATGCCCTCATCTTTTCTCTCATTTGTTTCCTTGAGATGGAATCTCTTATTTAATTCAGAATACTGGTTTTTGTTGTCAGTGATCCCCAGTGATTCTCTTGTCTCCCACCCCTCACCCTGAAAACCTAGGACTGGGGTTACAGATATACATGGCCATGTCTAGATTTTCTTTTTCTTCTTTCTGAGGTAGGGTCAGGGTCTCACTCTAGCCCAAACAGATCTGGAATTCACTCTGTAGTCCCATGCTGGCATCAAATTCACAGCAATCCTCCTACCTCTGCCTCCCTAGTGCTGGGATTAAAGGTGTGTGCCACCATGCCTGACTCATGCCCAGCTTTTTAAATTTTTATTTTATTTTTATTTATTTATTTACAAGGAGAGATAAAATGAGAAAAAAAATGAGGAGATGGGTGCTCCAAGGCCTCCTGCCACTGCAAATGAACTCCAGATGCATGTGATGTATGCATGTCATGGTTAGCCACATGTTGCTTGGATGAATCTCCAAACCAGGCACAGTTATGGGAGGAAAGGATTTATTAAAGCTATAGATCCAGGATAAGTTCCATAATGGTGAAAAGGCTGGCCCCCCTTTCATAGGACCAAACAGAAACCATTACCAGCAACACACACAGCAGGCAAGGAGGTGAGAGATTCCCCCCCCCCCCTAATATAGCCTTGGGGTGGGGTCTTGCAACCCTATGCCAAATTTGGCTTCCTGACTCTGGAATTTCCTTCCTGCTCTGCCCTCCCAGGAAGGGATATTCATTTCTAGCTTCTCTAAGCTTCTTTACACCTTGCCCCCTACTGAGAACCTGCTTTCCTGTGAACATCCTCAGAGACCCACCCAAGATAATTAAAAAGATCAAGTTGACAATAAAACCTAACCATCACAATGCCCCACTTTGTGCATCTGGAGAATTAAACCCCCAGCATACTGTTAGGCTTTGCTAGTAAGTGCCTTTAACCACTGAGCTTTCTCTCCAGCCCCCATGCCTAGCTTTTTAATGTGGCTGCTGGAGAATTGAACTCAGGTTCTCTTAGGCCTCCATGTTTACCCACTGAGTCATGTCCCCAGCCCTAAAGAGAATTTTTAACTAGCTCTAATCGTAGTTGTAAAAGTTTTTGAGCAGATCATGAGGAAGAAAAATGATTAAAGTTTAGTTTTAGATTGTTCTGCAGGTATGTACTGTGTACTTCCTTTGTGGTTGAATTGTTTCTACTTGTTTTTTCATGTATCACTTGGAAACATAGTCACTGTATTTTGTTTTAGTGTCTCCAAGAAAGAAGGGTGAATTTTGCAACAATAGCAGGAACTTGTTATTTATTTCTCTGACTGAAAATGTAGTCTTGTGGTGTTTCTGTGTACAGAGCCTGATATAACTATGTTGTAACTCTCGTGACATGTTAGTGATTCCATACAATAATTAACTAATGCTGGGCTCAAATATAGGCTGTCTCCATTTCTCCTCTTTTTCCAGACATCTGTGCAGGTTCCATCACCAGCACATGGCGTGATTGAAGCTCTTCTGGTACCTGATGGGGGAAAAGTCGAAGGAGGCACTCCTCTTTTCACACTCAGGAAAACTGGTGGTAAAGAAGTTCTCCTGGTGGTCAAGGTCTCCAGTATTTCCCCTTGGGTTGGGCTTGAGCATATACCATTAGTAGCAATTCAAAGGCTGGTATTCCACTTGAGCGTTAGTTGAGGGGGGAGAAGAAATCATGTTCCTATATTATAAATTTGATTTAAAAAAATTTTTTTTTCAAGGTAGGGTGTCACTCTAGCCTAGGCTGACGTGGAATTCAAAATGATGTTCCTCCTTTAATCTCCCGAATTCTGGGATTAAAGGCATGTGCCACCATGCCTGTCTTAACTGCTGGACCATCTCTCCAGCCCTATGCCTGGCTTTTATATTATGAACTTTAACTGTCAAATTCTCAAAAAGATAGTTTAATAAAAGATAGCTTTAGCTGGACATGGTGGCACACACCTTAAATCAGAGGTAAGAGGATCATCGTGAGTTTGAGCCAGCCTGATCAGGACTACCTAGTGATTCCAGGCCAGCCTGGGCTAGAGAGAGACCCTACCTTGAACAACCCCCCCCCCAAAAAAAAAGCTGCTTAATACTATATTCTTTGCATGAATGCTTCTCATATATAGGATCTTTTCTTAAAGACCTCATAGAAATGAAGGTCCTGGGGCCAGGGTGATGGCTCAGTGGTTAAGGGTCTTGATCGTAAAATCTCTGACCTGAGCTTGATTCCCCAACATCCATGTAAAGGTAGATGCAGAGTAGTGTGCTTATATGCACATACGTACAAATAATTTAGCTGGGTATGGTGGCATATGCCTTTAATCCCAGCATTTAAGAGGCAGAAATAGGAGGATTACTGTGAGTTCGAGGCCAGCCTGAGACCACAATAGTGAAATGGTGAATTCCAGGTTTCCAGGTTAGCCTGGGCTAGAATGAAACACTCCCTGGGGGTGGAGGAAGGAATTTTTAAGCAAGGCCTTTAACCACTGGGCCATCTCTCTAGCCTTTATTATTATTATTATTTTATTATTTTTGTTTTGGCTTTTCAAGGTAGTGTCTTGCTTTAGCCCAGCCTAACCTGAAATCTACCATTTTACTATGTAATCATAGGCTGGCTTCGAACTCATAGCAATCCTCCTACCTCTGCTTCCTGAGTGCTAGAAATATAGGTGTGTTCCACCACACCTGGCTAATGTCTCTTTGAAAATAATTTTTGAACGCTGTTCAGGCATTTAAATTAGCTTTATTATTAAATATTTTTATTTATTTGTAATCAGAAAGAGAAGGAGAATGGGTGTGCCAGGGCCTCTTGCGTGTATGTACATGCATGCATACTCCCACAGAGTTCTCTTGCTGCTGCAAATGAACACCTCTCTGGCTTTATGTGGGTGACTAGGGAATTGAACTTGGGCTGGTAGGCTTTAGAAGCAAGCACCTTTAACCTCTGAGCAATCTTCCCAGTTCCTAAAGTCTGTTTTTAAAAAAATGTCTTTTCACATTTTTGTTTGAGAGAGATCTAGAAAGGCGGGCAGACAGAGTGGGGGCTTTCTGCCACTGCAAATGGGATTCCAGACAGGCGCCGCTTTTTTATGTGGGTACTTGGAAACTGAACCTAGGGCATCTGGCCTTTTCAGACTTTGTAAGCAAGTGCCTTTAACTACTGAGCCATCTCTGCAGCCTATAAAGTGTTTTTTTTTTTAAATTTTATTTATTCATTTTCAAGTAGAGAGAGAGAGAGAGAGAGAGAGCGCACCAGGGCCACCACCTTGTGGGTCTGGCTTATGTGGGTCCTGGGGAATTGAACCGGGGGCCTTAGGAACTGGAAGCAAGTGCCTTAACCGCTGAGCCATCTCTCCAGCCCTAAAGTTTTTTCTTTCTTTCTTTTTTTACTATTCTTTATATATATATATATATATATATATACACAAAAAAATTCATTTTCAAGCAGAGAGAGAGAGAGAGAGAGAGAGAGAGAGAGAGAACGAACATATTAGGGCCACCACCTTGTGGGTCTGGCTTATGTGGGTCCTGGGGACTTGAGCCATATCTCCAGCCCAAGTGTTTCTTTTTTAATTGTTAAAATAGTCAAGCTGAAAAATGATAGATTGCATATTGAGATTGATCAGGCCAAAAGTGGAGGAAATGTGAAATAGCTAGGAAATAAGAACTCATCTATCAGTTGAAGTCCATTTTCTGTTTGTTCATTTCTTTTTTTTTTTAAAGAAGTACAACTTTTTAAAAATATTTATTCATTTTCAAGGAGAGAGAGAGAGAGAGAGAGAGAGAGAGAGGGAGAGGGAGAGGGAGAGGGAGAGAAGGAGTGCCAGTGCGAGTGAGCACACCAGGGTCACCACCTTGTGGGTCCTGGGGAATTGAACCAGGGGCCCCAGGCACTGGAGGCAAGCGCCTTAACCACTGAGCCATCCCTCCAGCCCTGTTTGTTCATTTCTTACTGGTAAAATGAAGTTCTAAAACCGGATATAATATCCAGATGGATAAAAATTGAAATAAAGTTGTGGTTGGATTTATTACTTTTTAGCATCCCATTATGTCATATCTTTTTGCTTATTTTTTTAAAATTTATTTGCACACAGAGAGACGGGGCGGGAGAGTATAGGCACTCAAGCGCCTCCAGCTGCTGCAAGTGAACTACAGATGCTTCTTGTGCCCCTTTGTGCATCTGGTTTTACGTGGGCACTAGGAATCTGGCTCATTAGGCTGTGCAGGCAAACTTCTTAACCACTGAGGCATCTCTCCAGCCCCCTTTTATTTATTTATTTTTTATTTAATTTTTTTTGTTGGTTGAGGTAGGGTCTCGCTCTAGCCCAGGCTGACCTGGAATTCATTATGTAGTCTCAGGGTGGCCTCAAACTATGGCAGTCCTAGTACCTCCCAAATGCTGGGACTGAAGGCTTGCGCTACCATGCCCAGCTTATTTTTAATTACATTTGCTCTGTGTGTGTGTGTGTGTGTGTGTGTGTGTGTGTGTGTGTGTGTGTGCATGCCAGGGTCTTTTGCTGAATTATATGAGTACTAGAGAGTGGAACCTAGGCCCCCAGAGTTTACAGCAAGTGTTTTTAACCATTGAGCCATTTCCCCAGCCCCCATGATTCAGATCTTGAGAGTTAAGAGTCACCCTAGGAAATGCTTCGAGTCCTTAAAGTCTTGATTAAACTCAGAGTATTCTTTATGTAATGTTAAAATAGAAGATGAGTATATTAGTATTAATATAATTAGAAATGTGTTAGATTTATGTATGTTTCTGCATTTTTAATTGCTCAAGCTATCTTTAATAGAAAGTTTTTATTTCCTTGGGCTTAGAGACATTTAGGATCTGGGAACAGAGAGTAGTGCTGTGTATCATTGTGTGTATCTCATGGTGCCTTGCATACAGCAAATTCACAGGAAATATTTGTTATTGGTTTAGAAGTAGAACTTTTGCCACTAAATTCTGCTTACTATAGTTGTTTCCCATTCCAGATGTCAGTGTCATCTTTTTTTTTTTTTTTTTTTAGCTGCTCCTGCTAAGGCCAAGCCAGCCGAAGCCCCAAAACCAGAGCCTGCAGCACCTGCAGGCCCTCCTCCCCCGGCAGCACCCATACCCACTCATATGCCACCGGTGCCCTCACCTTCACAACCTCCTTCTAGCAAACCAGGTAAACCCCTGCACTAGTTACGTTTCTTGTCACTGTAACAAAACACATCACAAAGGCAACTTAAGGAAGGGAGGGTTTATTTTGGTTCATTTTGAGGGTATGGTCCATCATGTCAGCAAAGGCATGGTGGCAAAAGCCTGAGGCACCTGGTCAGAAAGCAGAGAGCTATGTCTACTAGTGCTCCATTTGCTATCCTCTCCTTTAGTCTGAGATTCCAGACAATGTAATGGTTACCCCTCTGTCAGAGTGAGTCTTCCCTTCTCAGTTCAATGTCTCTGAAAAGCCCTTACAAACATCCCCTGAGGTGTGTAGTAGGTGTTTCCAAATCCTGTCACATTGGAAATCAAGATTAACCATCACAGCTCCCAAGTCCCAGGTGTCTTTGTATGGGAGAAGAACACATCTTTCAATATTGTTTCCTTACCAGCTGTAGTCTGCAGTCACTCATGGCTCTGAACAAGCCAGGTTGGCTGCTTTGTAGAAAGAACTCTGGTCTTTTGTATCTAAAGACCTGGGTTTGCATTCCAGCTTTTCTGTTTGCTAATCTGGAGGACTAAGGTGTATAGGGCATGAAAGCACTGACACACAGTAAATGTTTCTTTCCGTCTCGGACACAGCTGTACCCTCTCTTCACTTGTAGTGTCTGCAATAAAACCCACTGCTGCCCCTCCACTAGCTGAGCCAGGACTCACCAAAGGTCTGCGTTCAGAACATCGGGTAAGCCTCTGAGGATTACTTCCAGGAAAGTGGCAGAGGAACAGTGTTGAGAGTAGTGGAATGTGGGTGCCCACCTTTGAGGGGCTGGTACCTCATTTCCTTGCCCTTGATAAAGAAACAGTGTAGTAGAATGTGACTTGTTCATGACTACTTAATCATCATATGATATGACTGGAAACTGAGGTTTTCTGCACACTTCTCAGTGGTTTTTCTATTTTATTCTATGAGTGAAATGCTTCAGGTAAGTAAAATATTTGCAGAGAATGGTAGCTTGGTAACATTCTTCCTTTCCATGGTGATGCGTATTTTGGAGAAGTGGTTTGGTGAGAGCTCTATTCCTAGACTTCCAGGCTTTAGCTGGTGGGGGAGGGTGGTGTTACCTCCTATGCAATAGCAATAAGCTATCTGGGTAGACATAAAGACCTCAAGGAAGTATGGTCAAGAGTGTGGGTTCCTTTGCCTGAGAATACTTCCTAAAAATACTGTAGCCTCAAAAGATTGTTGTTCTTGAGTTTCTGTTTCAAAAATAGCTATTCTCATGCTAGTCTTTACCAAGAGAAATTGCCCTTTCTGTAATGATTCCTAGGCTGGCTAGGCCTGCACCACATTCTTCCTTTTTATAAATTGGTTTTGGTTTTTAAATCACACCATTTCCTGGGCCTCCATTTTTGTCAAACTTCAGGCACATCTGAATACTTTGGCCTATGTTTCTTTATTTTTGCTCTAGGATAGAAGGGCCACTCCAGGAAAAGGGGGAGCCTGGAGCTTTTGTACTTAAAAATTTGTAGTGCTTGCCATTTATACCAGGCAGGCTGTGTTCTCTGTCCTGATTATATGTGGATTATAAATACTTACTCCACTTTCCCTTTAGGAAAAAATGAACAGGATGCGGCAACGCATTGCCCAGCGCCTGAAAGAGGCCCAGAATACATGTGCAATGCTGACTACCTTCAATGAAGTGGACATGAGGTAGGACCTCTTCTAGTCCTCTCCATGTCTTTTTTATCTAGTGCTAAGATAGAAGAGGGTGTGGGGCCCTGGTTCTGCACAGGCTATCAGGGGCTCTCCTCTCAACTAGCATGACAAAGGAGGGGTATTTCTTTTGCTTTGCTTATTGTTGATGTACATAATGTGAGTCATTGGTTTCATCTAATTTACTTACCTAATACTATGTCTGTCTCCTCTGTACCTTTAAAAGCTTATAGTCTTTTGTACTTTAATGACTGAGCTTTTGTGGTTTCTGATAAATGAAACCTGTAAAGCCGGGCATGGTGGTGCACACCTTTGATCCCAGCACTCAGGAGGTAGAGGTAGGAGGATTGCCGTGAGTTCAAGGCCACCCTGAGACTACACAGTGAATTCCAGGTCAGCCTGGACTAGAGTGAAACCCTACCTCGAAAAACCAAAAAAAAAAAAAAAAGAGAGACCTGTAGTGGTTTTGTTCATTTTTGAGACAGGGTCTTTTGTAGCCCAGGATGGCCTTGAGCTCCTGGTCCTTCTGCCTTTACCTCCCAAGTGCTTAGAATTACGGATGTGTGCCACCACACCCAGTTGCTAGTAATAATCTTAAGCTTGCTTACTCCCTTTCCTGTAGTAATTGTTGACTAACTTGTTTTCTTCAAAAATTTTGATGTAAGTATCAGAGCTCAAGGAAGAGAAAATAGTTATTAAATGCAATGTTTGTTAAATACAAATATTTTAACTAAGTATGAAATTCATGGGTGATTAAAAAAAGAGCCCCTGGCTTTCTTGAATTTGCTGTCTCATTTGAACTAACACAAAAATAAAATCTAGAAAAGGTGTCAGAAAGATAAAATGGAGCCGGGTGTGGTGGCACACACCTTTAATCCCAGCACTTGGGAGGCAGAGGTTAGGAGGATCACCATGAGTTCAAGGCCACCCTGAGACTACATAGTGAATTCCAGGTCAGCCTGGGCTAGAGTAAGACCCTACCTCAGGGGAAAAAATAAAAAATAAAAAAAGAATGATAAGCATTTAGCCAGGGATGGTGGCACATGTCTTTTCATCTCAGCACTTGGGAGGCTGAGGTAGGAGAATTGCTGTGAGTTCAAGGCCAGTCTGGGGCTACAAAGTAAGTTCCAGATCCGTCTGGATAGAATGAGACCCTGCCTTGGGGAAAAAAAATAAGTTAAGCATTTAAGCTAGGTATGGTGGTGAACACCTGTAATCCTGGCACTTAGGAGGGTGGAGGCAGGAGGATCAGAAGTTCAAGGTCATCCTATATAGAGAGTTTGAGACCTTGAGACCTGCTTAGACTATATAACATCCTGTCTAAAAGAAAGAGACAGACAGACAAGAAAGACGAGCACTAAGACAATCAGTGTTGTAGAGAAAGGTCATTCCAAGTAGGTAGTGTTAATAACAGTCTGGACCATGACACCAGCAGGAAAGATTTCTGCCGTGAAGAGGATATGTAGGAAAGAATGGTAAAGAAGAAGGTTGGATCCATATTTCAGAAGGTGGTTTTGGGTGTTTTGTTTTCAAGGCAAGGTCTTGCTCTAGCCTGCCTTGAACTCACAGCGATCCTCCTACATCTGCCTCCAAGTGCTGGGACTAAAGGCATGAGCCATCACACCTGGCTTCCAGAAGGTTTTTGAATGTAAAAGTTAGAATTTATTAATCAAGAGCAAATCAACAATCTTCAGGGCATCCATCTCTTCTTTTACTCTGTTTAAGTCTGCTCATCTTTTTTTTTTTTTTTTTTTTTTAACTAAATTTATTTTCTTCCTTTAGAACTCTGAAAATTGAAGGGAGTGGTTAATTGGCAGTGTGCTAAAGTATTGTCGACCGGATAGGGCTCTGGTTTAATTGCACTAGAAGTCCCATTCTATTGGGAGGCTTTCTCACTGCTGCAGAAGTCTTGCAAATTGTTGCAGCCCTTTTGAAGGGAATGCATTCGTTGGGTAGTACTGGGGATTGAACTCAGGGCCTTGAGTGTGCGAGGCAAGAACTCTGCCACTGAGTCTTTCTAGAGACAAGCTGTTTTCTGTACTGTAGGGAAGAGCCTTGCTTCATGAATTACAAAGGCTGCAGCTCATGTTGCTGTGTGTTGGGGACAAATTTTACACAAATTCAATTGAACTTGAAATTGTACCCAGTTTCTTAAGAAGAAGCATGTAAATATTTGCTGCCCTAAAAGATGCAATTGGCCCAACAGCCTTGATTGGAAAGTTAAGTAGCTGGATCTCCTTTCAGCAGCTAAATTGAAGTCATGTAACAATGGCTTGAGGTCTCACTGTGGCCGGTAATCTAGTTTAGATTGAGTGCCCTTTGGGTCTTGTGCCTATCGGCTAACCCAGAAGAGGCCTTTTTGAGACTTCCTCCTTTCCCCTGTTGTCCCAGCCCTGTCTCCAAGGGCACTGCTCTGAAATAGAAACTCCTTAATGACGAGACAATGACATTCAGATGGGTCTGAGAGCAGAGATGTTTATCACTTCTCTTTCCTCTTTGCAGCCCTTGTATCTTGGGAACCAGTAATGTCTTTAGGGTAGTAATCCTAGCACTAAATAAGGTTAGACTCAGGAAAATCAACATTTTAAACCCAATCAGCCCCTCTAGGAAAATTTCCTTTTTCAAAAACAAAAGGTCTGAAGTGGGCATTTGAATTTGTACCACATCTTATCTTTCCTGCTAATGTTGAATTAGGCCATTTTCAATGGAAAGGAAGAAGCTAGCATTTGGGCTCGAGATATAGTTAAATTCAATTTCCATCGCAGAATGCCATTCTGATAATCATAGAAGTTCCTGCAAGAAAATGATGGGCAAGCCATTTCTCACTAACTCTGCAGTACAAATGTGAAAAACACCCAGCCCTGATAGATCAAAACATGTTCCGGTTGCAGAGGCTTCTCAGAAGCAAGACCTTGCACTCTGTTGTAGTCAGACACACACTACTAGGATGAATCTCTAAACCAAGCAGTTTTGGAAGGAAAGTATTGAAGTAACAGATCCAGGGGAAGTTTCAGGATGGGAAAAGAGGCTGGCCCCCTTTCACAGATCCAAGCAGAGAGTCACCCATCACCAGCACCTCAAGCAAGCACACTCCCACTAGCAAATAGCAGAAACTCCAGACTTGAGCTCAGACTGCTTTTTGTATATGTATAGCTGGAATTTTACACCTTCCCCAGAAATAAATACCTTAGGGCTGGACCCTAGAGATAGGCCTCAGCCCTCCAGTGAAGTAGAAATGCGCAGTCATTAGAGCTAATCTTTTTTTTTTTTTTAAAGATTTTATTTATTCATTTTCAAGCAGAGAGAGAGAGAACGCACCAGGGCTACCACCTTGTGGGTCTGGCAGATGTGGGTACTGGGGAATTGAACCCGGGACCTTAGGCACTGGAGGCAAGTGCCTTAACCGCTGAGCCATATCTCCAATCCTAGAGCTAATCTTAAGAGCAGGCACTGTGTTGTCTCTGTCTCATGGTGCCCAGCTCTGACCCTGACATGATGAGTTTTAGTAACTGTTCAAAGAACAAGTGGATGGAACTACTAACTGAAAGGAAATGAGTGAACCTGTCTATTCTCATGAGCCTTTGTGTGTATGTATATACATGACTGCCTTTGCATGCACGGAACCCATACACTGAATGGTTTTCCTCATTTTTTTTTCTTTTTTTTTTTTTTTTTTTTGCTAAACAGATATGAGAAATGTCACAAAAAAAGTTATTGATTTGGCTTATTTTTTTGAAAGTAACTAAATAAAAAGCAAATCGCTTTTGTAGACTTTGTTTATACTTTAAAGTTTATTTTTTCTCCCTTAGTGTAGCCAGGGCAAGGATGTGGATGTGCTATGTGAATATTTTTCATCACTAAAATCTGTGACTTCTAGAAACGGAGCACAATAGTGGCTCAACTAAAAGTTAAGGCAGATTGCTTCTAATTCCTTTATGTCTAGCTTTCAAGTTTTTTTGTTTGTTTTTCTTTCTTTCATTTCCCTCCCTCCCTCCCTCCCATCCATCCTTCCTTATTGGAATGTTGTCCTAGTAGCCATTTTTTGTTTTTTTTTCCCCCAAAGTAGGGTCTTTCTCTAGCCCAGACTGACCTGGAACTCACTATTTAGTCTCAGGGTGGCCTTGAACTCACAGCTATCCTCCTACATCTATCTCCTGAGTGTTGGGATTAAAGGTGTACACCACCACACCAGGCTAAGTCTGGCTTTTGTTATTGGCCTCTAGTAAACTGTTTCAAAACTTGAATTTAGGTCAATGGTTTCGAGTAAGGGAAAAGCTCACCCAATTGTATACATTCATAGAAACTTGTGTGAAAGTCAAAATCAGGGCTTCAGCGGGGCTTGGTGGTATAGGCCTATAACCTGAGCTACTCAGGAGGAGACTGAGGCAGGAGTATTGTAAGTTTAAGGCTTGCTTGAGCCAAAGAGTGAGTTCAGAGCCAGCTTGGGAAACTTTGTGATAGGCAACCTGTTGTAAAATAAAAATTAAACATGGGTTAGGATTATAAGTAGTAGAGCACTTCCCTAGCATGCTCAAGGGCCTAGCTTCAGTCTACTGAATCGCCAAAAAGAGATAACAGCAAAATCAGGCCTTCATTTGTGGTCAGTTTCTTTTGTAACATTGTATTCATGGTATTTACAGTAACATCCAGGAGATGAGAGCTCGCCACAAAGATGCTTTTCTGAAGAAACATAACCTCAAACTAGGCTTCATGTCAGCATTTGTGAAGGCCTCAGCCTTTGCCTTGCAGGAGCAGCCTGTTGTTAATGCAGGTGAGTTTCCTGTTACCAGTGTGGCAGAGGTCTTAGGAGGTAGTTATGAGAATACAGACCTGCCTTTTGGGGGTTAGCAGAGCAAGGCTTTTTATTTCATAGCAGTGGAAACATGACCATCTTCCCCAGGGATTTCTCCACTCACCTTCCTAAAATGCTGTCATGATTACTGTCTCCCCACCAGCTGAGCGGAGTAGTTTTTCTTCCTAATGTACAGCTTGATGCTGCTCTGGAGTAGCCTAGCTCTCCAGGCCCCTCTTATGGGCCCTTGACTTCTATACTTGGCACAGGTTCCAGGTTGACCTTTGAACTCAGGTTGGTGGGCCTCATTGGGAAAGCATGGCCTTACCCTCTCTTGGGCTTGCTACTTGTTTTCTTTCTTTTTTATGCCTTCCACTGACGTGTTGGTCCACCTCACAGTTATCTTCTTCCTATTGAGGCACTTCTGTGTCACCTGGAAGATAGGAGAAGGGGCAGTGACACTTTTTCAACCCTCAGCAAAAGATCTAAAGTAGAAGTCCTAGTCTGTCCCATTGTGTGCTGTGCTCTGAGTTAAGTAGGGAGGCTGCCCTTGTTTGCCCAGATGTATTCCTCTGTCTGGTTCTTCACATCTTCCTGACCAACCTTCTCCATTGACCTCCTTTCTTCCTCCTGTTCTTGTGTGTAGGTGTCTCTCAAAGTCTTGGTTTCTTTTTCACTTCACAGTGAGCCTTTTTTTTTAAAAAAAAAATTTATTTATTCATTTTCAAGCAGAGAAAGAGAGAGAGAGGGGGAGGGAGGGAGGGAGAGAGAGAGAGAGAGAGAGAGAGAACACACCAGGGCCACCACCTTGTGGGTCTGGCTTATGTGGGTCCTGGGGAATTGAACCCGGGGCCTTAGGCACTGGAGGCAAGTGCCTTACCCACTGAGCCATCTCTCCAGCCCTCACAGTGAGCCTTCTAACAATACAACATAAATTCTTTTTCTGTGGAAAATATTCCGAAGCTTTTATTTTCTCATGAGTGTCAAATACAGATTTTAAGCTGTTTATTTGTTAGCTCAAGCTGGCATATTTTTTTTTTCTTTTTTTTTTTCGAGGTAGGGTCTCACTCTAGCCCAGGCTGACCTGGAATTTATTATGTAGTCTCAGGGTGGCCTTGAACTCATGGCAATCCTCCTACCTCTGCCTCCCGAGTGCTGGGATTAAAGGCGTGCGCCACCACGCCCGGCTTCAAGATGGCATATTTTGAAGCCAGACCACCCCACGTCTTTGGATTTCCTAGAGAGGCTTCCTTCTTCCCCTTGGTAAAGGCGGGAAGCGGAATGGTCAGTGTCCCTACACTCCTGTTTCCTTTGCTCACTTAACTTTTTTGGAGCTCTTGTTAACCCTAGCTACTCTTACTCTGAGGCCTTGAGTAGAGCTAGCTAATAGGAACTAAATGTGCTTTTGTCAGCGATCTGTAAACTGAAGAGTAAATGCTACTATACTCAGATTCATTCAGAACTTGAGAAATACTGGTTGGTACTGGTTGGGTTGTGAGTATGTGGAGCGCCATCTGCTACTTGTAATGCAGTCATTTTCATGGTGGTTGATCAGCCCACACAGCATCAAGGCGCTGAAGATTTGTACTCTGGTAATGTAAACCTTAACTCCCTAGCCCTGGCCTGGGGGTTGTATGTAACTTGTGTTTTCTTTCTCATAGTGATTGATGATGCAACCAAAGAGGTGGTGTATAGGGATTATATTGATATCAGTGTTGCGGTGGCCACCCCACGGGTATGTTGGGGCAAGAGGTGGGAGTGCTGGTGTTAGATCCTCACCTTATGTGAAGAAGCAGGTCACATGGGGGACATAATTTCTGTCTTCTTATATTTTTAGGGGGTCATTAGTAAAAGTAACCTACTTTTTTCCCATACTACATTCCTTTATCTTAATGTCAGGCCTAAATATCTTAGACTTTCTGTTAAATCACAGTGAATTTAAGGTGTTCTGATTAGGGAGACCTTTGGGTTAAGTCAGTTTGTAACTGTAGAGAGTACTATTGTTATTGTGCATCTGCAAACAGCGTTTCATTCCCTTCAGGGTCTCGTGGTCCCTGTCATCAGGAATGTGGAAACTATGAATTACGCAGATATTGAACGGACCATCAGTGAACTAGGAGAGAAGGTAAAGTAGATAGTGGTGTTTGTATGAGTGGCTGGGCGGGAGTGGAGGCAAGAGCCTGCTGCAAGAAGGCTGGGCTCACCAGCTAGCATTGCTCAAGGAGCTGGAGCCTTTCTTTTCCTTTAGGAATGCATAGCCTCCAGGAAGGGGAGTGGCCCCCTAAGAGCTGAGTACAGGCCTCTGGCAGAGCCTTACATGCTCAGATGTCTGTAGTCTCATCAGTCCAAACCTGCTGGTGGGAGAAAAGTTTGACTAGAATCATGCCTTTTTTTCTGGTGGGACACTGGTCATAGTCACATGTCCTGTGGGTACCACGGCTTGCACTATTAATTTTGGATATGAGCTTTCTGAATTTACTTTCTTTGAGTGAAAAAACTTGGGCCTAATTTTCAATTATGAAATTTGTTTTCAGGCCCGAAAGAATGAACTTGCCATTGAAGATATGGATGGCGGTACTTTCACCATTAGCAATGGAGGTGTTTTTGGCTCACTCTTTGGAACACCCATCATCAACCCCCCTCAATCTGCCATCCTGGGCATGCATGGCATCTTTGACAGGCCAGTGGCTGTAGGAGGCAAGGTAGGAACCACTGTTGTTTCTTTTTTTTTTTTTTTAAGTTTTTTTAAATTTATTCATTTTCAAGCACAGCCATACAGAGAGAGAGAAAGAGAGAGAGAGAGCGAGCACACCAGGGCCACCACCTTGTGAGTCTGGCTTATGTGGGTCCTGGGGAATTGAACCCAGGGCCTTAGGCACTGGAGGCAAGTGCCTTAACCGCTGAGCCATCTCTCCAGTCCAACCACTGTTGTTTCTAAGGCTGTAAACACTAAGTGTCAGTGAGAGGAAAATCTAATTAAATGCTGTTGCAAAGCATTGGGTGTAATTTCAGGCTTAAGTTCTGTTTCTTGGCTTTTAATTAATAGCTAAGACACTTATTCTTAACTATGCTATGGATCAGAATTATCTGGGAATGTGTTAGAAACGAAAGCTGTGGACCCCCGCCCAGACCTGCAGAAGCAGAAATGCTGACAGTTTTGATTTGTGCTAGTTTGAGAACCACTGAGCTGAGGAGGCTTTTGCCCATTCATGTGGGACTTGATGACACACTTCATTGTCAAGGTGCCACAAGGAGTGAGGGATACAGCTGGAGAGAGCTCCTTTCCTCTGGGAAACAGACAAGAATGCACAGCAGTCTGAGCTTAGGAATTGTATGATAAGTCTTAGAAGTTTTTTGAGCATTCAAAGAATGAGGTCAGAGGGGCTTAACCTAGACATGGAAGGCAAATTAAATTTGTAGGTAAAGGCTTTCTGAGACTCCTGCGTTTAAAACCTTTTTTTTTTTTTTTTCCTGGAGGTAGGGTCTCACTGTAGCCCAGGCTGACCTGAAATTCACTATGTAGTCTTAGGGTAGCCTCAAACTCATGGCGATCCTCAAATCTCTGCCTCCCAAGTGCTGGGATTAAATTTGTGTGCTATCGCACACCCAGCTAGAAGCTTGTTGGATCACTAACTCCTTAGTGAATCCAAAACCATAGATATCTTCCTGGAAAATGGTTATATACCTGACTTTAAATACAATATCAGAATTTTTGGACTCAAGGTTAAACCTTTTTTCTCAGGTTGGGCATATAGCTCAGTTGGTAGAATTTATGCCTAACATGCATAAAGCCCTAATTTTATTCCCAAAACCCCATAAACCAGGCATGGTGTGGCACATGCCTGTGTTGAGGAAGTAGAGGCAAGAGGATCTAAGAATTCAAGGTCGGGCTGGAGAGATGGCTCGGCAGTTAAGGCCTTTGCCTGCAAAGCCTAAGGACCTGGGTTCTAGCTCCTGTTCCCATGTAAAGTCAGATGCACAAGGTGGCATGTGTGTCTGGAGTCCATTTACAATGGCTAGAGGCCTTGGCATGTCCATTCTATCTGCCTTTTTTTTAAGTTCATGGTCATCCTTAGCTATATAATAGCAAATTTAAGAACAATCTGGACTCATGAAACTCTGTCTTAAAAAATGAACCTAGGCCGGGCGTGGTGGCGCACGCCTTTAATCCCAGCACTCTGGAGGCAGAGGTAGGAGGATCACCGTGAGTTCAAGGCCAGCCTGAGACTACAGAATGAATTCCAGGTCAGCCTGGACTAGAGGGAGACCCTACCTCAAAAAAACAAACAAACAAAAAAAATGAACCTAAAGCCGGGCGTGGTGGCGCACGCCTTTAGTCCCAGCACTCGGGAGGCAGAGGTAGGAGGATCACCGTGAGTTCAAGGCCAGCCTGAGACTATATAGTGAATTCCAGGTCAGCCTGAACTAGAGTGAGACCCTACCTCAAAAAACCAAAAAAAAAAAAAAACCTAAAAGCTGGCTGTGGTGGTAGACACCTTTAATCCTAATACTTGGGAGGCAGAGGTAGGTGGATCAAGAGATCAAGGCCAGTCTGAGACTACATAGTGAATTCTAGGTTACCCTGGGCTAGAGCGAGACTCTACTTTGAAAAACAAAATAAAAACAAAAAAGCACCTTTTTTCTCTTTAAACTGTGATCTCAAGGTTGGGGTTATTGCTCAGTGGTGAGGTGAGTGCTTGGCTGGCATCCTTGAGTTTTCCCCCAGCATTGCAAAATAATCTAACTCAAATAGTTCTTCAGGCGGTCAGAACTGAAAAAAAAAAAACTTTTTTGTAGATAACAGATTAGAGGTCGGAGTATGGTTTTATTTGTTTTAAGGCAGTTTTGAGGAGAGTGTTTTCGTGTTTAAACTTTCTGACACCGGGTGTGGTGGCACACACCTTTTATCAAAGCACTTGGGAGACTAAAGTAGGAGGATCCCCATAAATTCAAGGCAAGCCTGGGCTACCAAGTAAATTCCAGGTTGTGGTGGGCTAGAGAGGCCCTGCTTCAAGAAAAAAAAAAAAAAAAAAACAAAGCCGAGCATGGGGCTGTACACCTTTAATCTTAGTACTTGGAAGGCAGAGGTAGGTAGGATCACTGTGAGTTCCAGGCCAGCCTGAGACTACATATTGAATTCCAGGTCTGCCTGGGCTAGAGCGAGAGAGATTCTACTTTGAAAAAAAAAAAATTTCAAGCTAAAATTTTTCTGTGTGGGTAAGATTTGCACTTGGTTTTTAGAAATAATCTTAAGTTATCCAGAGGCAGCACTGGTAGGATAACCTTTGGAACTAGGAACTTGGCTGTCTCAGCTCCCTCTGTTAGCAGAGCATTTTTTGATTTGCTACGTGTAAAACTGTGGACCTCTTTTCTGCAGGTGGAGGTGCGGCCTATGATGTATGTGGCCCTGACCTATGATCACCGGCTGATTGATGGCAGAGAGGCTGTGACTTTCCTCCGAAAAATCAAAGCAGCAGTAGAGGATCCCAGAGTCCTCCTCCTGGACCTTTAGAAGGATCCCACATGCCCTACCAATCAATCATGCAGGAACTGAAAACCAGTCTTCTCCCTGTCCCTTTGCGAGTCCCAGGTTAGCCTGGTAACAGGCAGGCACACGCTGTTGGCCTCAAGCAAGGAAGCCAGGGCACTATGTAACCAGCAGTCACAGGTCTTTCTTGATGTTCTCTTCAGGCTCTCCCCCTCTCTGGGTCCCTCTCTCACCTTCTAATATCTTAATGTCTTGGACCTGAGAGAGAGAGAGAGAGAGCAAGAGAGAGCCTTAATGGATGCTCATTAATGTTCTTGCCTTTCTTCCAGCCCTCTGCAATGACAATTTTGTTTCTCCCCAGTGCCAGTATACTATAGGGAAACCACCAGGGACCATGTGATTAAGTTTCTTCTGTCTTTGGAAAGTCTGTTCTCCAGGGATGCCTAGAGGGGTGCTGTGCCTCCCAAGCTCAAAGCAGCCTCTGTCCTGGCTCTGCACATTCTCTTTTGATGCCACCTGGGTGGAGGCACTGAACACAGGCGAAGAGGTGCTGCTTTGCTGCTTAAATGCACTGTCATTCTCAGCTGTCAGTGACTTCAAGATGCCTCTTCTACCTCTTCCAGGAAGCACCGGCCAGGAACCTGCAAGTAGGAGAGAGGGCAGAGTCCCCTGAGGTTATGCGTTGTAATCACAGATGGGAGTAGAGCCCTGGTCTGCCCTCACACCTTGTCATAGGTTCACACTAGACTCACTTTGGTCATGCCAACCCTTTGGAGGTTGCTGGGAACCATTCTATGACGTTTTCATTTAGAGCAGGTCTGGCACATCATGATAGTGGGACAGAGTCTCCTGAGGGCTGGCTCAAATTGGCTCAGGATGATGAGCTTTTAAATTCAAGATGGTATATAAGCACGTGGACTGAGGTGGCCATTCTCCCTGTGTTGTGGCCTGTGGGGAGCTGTGCCTTTGTTTCAGGACAGATCTAGGGGAGCATGGGCTGGGGTGGGATCGAGCCTCAAGGGCTAGTATTTAGTGATGAAATGGAGATGCCATCAGCTAAGGTACTGCCCTTTGAGTTTAGGCACAATCATTGGAATTCGTTGGTAAGATGCAAATAGCTAGTCATGAAAGCTGCTGGGCTTCATGGCTTGTATCCACTGCACTGAGGCCTGAGACTGCTGACATTTGACAGGGGGCCATTAGTTAGTGCAGAGTGCCCTTTTATCTTGAGCCAAGAGAAAAGGCGAGGGGGAGGGGGAGGGGGGCCGTATTGAGTGCCTGCAGCATCTGCTACTCTGTCCTCTCCATTCAGAACTTGTAACTAAAGTATTTAAAGAGACTGATTGTGAATGAAAATTAAAGGGCAAATATTCTCAAACAGGGTTCCAGCATCTGCTCCTTTTGATTGTTGATGTTGTACTGTCTCACCAACCATGCCATTATTGAAAGCTACTTAATGCTGAGTTGGCTGTCCTGGGGTGGCCTTTTTTTGGGGATTGAAACGAGGGCCTTGTGTGCTCTATCACTGAGCTGCATGCCCAGCCCCCAATCCCATACTTCTTTTTGGTTTTTCATGGTAGGGTCTCACTCTAGCTCAGGCTGAACTTGAATTCATGGCAATCCTCCTACCTCTGCGTCCTGAGTGCTGGGACTAAAGGTGTGATTGCAGCCAGGGATTCTTAGTGCCCAGCTTCCTTCCAGGGGGCCTCGTAGGTCTGGCAGCGACTCTTGAAATTGTAACTTCCATATTTCTTTTTTTTTTAAATATTTTATTTATTCATTTTTCAAGCAGAGAGATACAGAGAGAGAGAGAGAGAGAGAGAGAGAGAGATAGAGAGAGCACCAGGGCCACCACCTTGTGGGTCTGGCTTACGTGGGTCCTGGGGAATTGAACCGGGGGCTTAGGCACTAGAGGCAAGTGCCTTAACCTCTGAGCCATCTCTCCAGCCCATGTAACTTCCATATTTCTGAAGCTCCTTCAAAACACCAGAGGGCAGCTGCCATTTTGTGGGGATGTGCATTGTTTCTGGGGTGGACTGGAAAGGTGTGAGGGCTTCTAATTGCTCTTGGATGGACTTTGTTGCCACGTGTGTATCAAGATGTTTAAAGTTCATATGAACAAATGAGGTTACCTCTTAGCAGCAGTGGACAGGGTCAGTTAATCTAGACTGGCAGAAGGTGGCAGGTGTGGTGGAGCCTAGGCTTAAACAGCCTTAACCTTCCACACTGATCCCTTATCTGCTGATCCTGCTTGCAATGAGGTGTTCTCTGGAAGCCTGTCACAGGAAGGAGGTGGTGCTAGAGTAGTAATCAGAGCTGGTAGGTGGGTTTGATGAAGGGAAAAACTAGAATTGTCAGGTCTAGGGCTTGGTGTGCCATGATGTTTAATTTTTCTTGTAAACATACAAAGCCATTTCAACTCCATTTTATGGAAAGGTCAACTATATGTCTTGTTGGGGCTGGGACCATGGTATTCCAAATGGGACTCGACAGTGCCAGATACAGTATGTGTGGGCTGGGTTAGGCCCACAAATGAATTGTACTTCATAAAGCAGTAGTTGAAGTGGTCTGGCCTTGTGGGTAACTGCTGAAGGAATATACATTTGTGAGCTGGCTCCAGCAGGTTCTGTTAACTTTTAGGAACCTCAATTTTCTCAGGAGCTACCATCTCCCAGGGGTTTATTGTTCCTCTCTGACACCATGACTCCCCATACCACCAATTCCTCCTGAGATTAGAGATGCTTGTAGAGGCACAGCCTGCTATCTAACAGGCTCCAAGTGTACTCGAGCTTCTCGAGGGGTACCTTGTCATCTGCCCCGTGAAGGCCGCTTTTACTGTATTAATGACACAAGAGCACTTCAGGAAGAGCAGGCTTTATTACTAGATAGACAAACCCCAGGAACAGCCAGGACCTGGCCATGGAGCTAGGGATAATCAGCTGTGTGTTCCCCTGTCTGGCCCTGAATCAGTCTGAGAATCTGATTCAGGCACAAGTTGTCAGGTGAAGTTTCCCAACTGGTGAAAACAGTGTCCAAAGCGCCACCTGGTGGTGGAGACACTGGCTAAGATGCTGGGAACCAGTTAAATAGAAGTTTGTCTCCGGTGTCATACCCAGTGATCAGGCGGGCCCTCAAACCTAGGGAGGAGTTGTCTTTGGGATACTCACCCCAGTTCTTCAGACCAAAAACATCTTGCTTCTGGCTGAAAGTGTGGGTAAGTAGTTCACGTTTTGTAGTTTCTCATTCAAAAAGGGGATAAGCCAGGTTTGGTGGCGCCCACCTTTAATCCCAGCACTCAGGAGGCAGAGGTAGGAGGATCATCGTGAGTTCGAGGCCACCCTGAGACTACATAGTGAGTTCCAGGTCAGCCTGGGCTAGAGTGAGACCCTACCTCAAAAAAGCAAGACAAAAAAGAGGGGATGAAGATCACAGTAGGCACAGAACTGAGTGTGGCAAACAGACCCAGGGCCTGAGGAGAAGCCCGTGAGGCATGCTCCTCTGACAGACCTAGCTGGGAAGAGTATAAGTACTACTCACAAACTGATTATGGGAGCTCCTTTATTCTGCTTTCAAACTTGCACTAAATGGCAGAACTGCATTCCTTCGTGCCGACCCCCACCCTGCTCGGGCTTCCTAGGTTCCTCCCCTCCTTTTCTCCAAAGTCAGAAGTTAGGGGCCTGCTCAGGAGCTTCCCACCACAGACTTCCCTGCTTCCCAGCCTGCCCATTCCTTTGGGAACGGCTGGCAAAAGCAGCCTACTCGTCACATGACTAAGTTGACCTCAGGACAGCTCTGGTTTGGGTCCACTGAGCCACTGGATGGGTGTCCTGAGTTTCCAGAAATGTCCCAATGGGCACAACATGGCAGTGTGTCTGCTATGCTTGTCAGTTGGCTGAGCAGGTGATCAAGTATGCAGAGCTAGAGTGACAGAAGGCACCCTTTAACATGACAGGTCCATGTTAAAGGCATAAGGTATTTGCACTCAACCGGTGTCTGCTGCCTGGTTCCAGTTGCTCAGCAGGTTGGGCCTGGATCAGCAGCCTCTTGCTTCTGAGGCCCAGGCAGGAAGTGGAGTCTGCCCTCCATTCTTCTGAAGTCCACTGACCAGGGCCAGCCCTGGTGTCAGGCAAACAACCAGGCCAGCTGCTTCCTTGCCCACTCACCCTCCTCTTAGCCTGCCAGTCTGCTCCACTGGATAGTACTGAAAAAGGGGTGGGACTTGAGTTTGTGAGCCCCACCTTCTCCAGCACCCAGGCGCTGCTGGGGGTCGAATCGCAGCAGCTGTGGGGAGAAGTCCAGTTAGCGCTCTGTAGCCCTTCCCCACGCTTAGCACAGAGGCCAGCACTCACCTCCAGGGGCCCTAGTTACCATGGCCCTTAGGGAGCTCAGTCCCCCCTAACCCAGCCCATCAACCTCCGACCCTGCCTCCTCCCCCCACCCCAAGCCTTGGTGGTAGCTCCCCTTGATCTATGGGTATTTCTTCACATACAACTCACACATGGTTGTGCTGGCTCTGCTCCCAGCCTCCCATTCACAGGCCAAGAAGCCATCTCTAGGCCGGGCTTACCTCAGTCAGCAGAGAGGCTGCTGGGCGACTGAGCCACTCTGGCAACTGGAGCTGGGTATGAGCCTGGAATCCTGAGGGGTGACTCTGGGACAGTGCCTGAGGGGGACATGAGGAGGGGCCTCTGAAGAAGAGGCCACTCAAGGAAAGTATCCCAGTGGCAGCCAAAACTGCTCAGAACACGTTGCATGAGAAGATGGTGGAGCTATGTGCTATGCTAGGCCTTGTCACACCACACTCAGTAAGGACAAGAAGCAGGCTCCAAGGAACAGGCCCCAGCTGAGGCCAGTTTCAATCCTGTCCCTCTGGCTGCAAACTTGCTAGAATCGTTGATCTTGGTTGAATCAGGGAGGGCACTAATGGGGACAGCACAGGAACCTGTTTCCTTACAGAAACAGCCTCTAGCCTGACAGCACCAACGCAAGACAGGGATGTGGTGATGAAAGTGGGACCTCTCCACACCCAAAGGTGCAGCTTTGGTGAGCAGAAGGCTGCAGAGGTAAGGATGAATTGCAAGAAGCTCCCGGGAAGAAGGAAAGCTGTGCAGGGGGATGGGCCTTGGCAGGCAGGGTTCTCACAGGGCCAGAGGGGCTGCTCAGGTCATACTGCATCCATTCCAGCTGTTTCCTGCTTAAGTGTGGTTTGGCTCTCTTTCCCAAGCTAACTGGCTCCAGATGCAGTGCTGAGCTCATGGGTGAAGAGAGCAGAGCCTCCGTCCTGGGCAAGTGAGTTTTCAGGGGGAGCCTTGAACTCTTGGCTGACCTGCTGACCAGGAACCCTCTCTCTGGAGGTTAGAGTGGGGCTAAGTCCTGTTCAGCTTGTAACCAGTAACCAACCAGCTCAGCTACTCACCGTTCCTGTGAGCAGTTCGTAGAGCAGCGACCCATAGCTCCACCAGTCACAGGCTTCAGTCAGCTCAGAAATGCCCCCGACCTCTGTGGGAGCAAGAATGCATACATTTTCATTCTAGCACCCGCTGAGCTCAACCCACCCAAAGGCACCCATGATCCACATGCCCTCAACCCCCTTCTTGCCTGGGGCACTGTACAGGCAATCCACGGCTTCCCCGCTGCACTGGGGCTCCACTTCTGACCACTGCCCAAAATACGTGAGCCGGATGTGACCTTGTTCAGTGTATGGGGAGAAATGGCAGGACAAAGTTGTTGAGTGTCACTGAGCAGCTAGCATGGCGAGGCAGTCCTCAACGGTCACAGGGAGCTAATGGCCATGTCTGGAGAGTCTCCCTAGGGGCATGGGCCCTGAGACCTAGAGCCCAGGGGTGTTCCTGGTAGCTGCTGACCTAGATTCATGGCAGAAGAGGGCCAACCAAATCGGGGCAGTCCTGTCAGCGAAGGCAGGGGAAGGAAGCAGCAAGCGGCCTCAGTGACCCCTCGGTCGTGGCGGGTACCCCTACCTGCCTGGTCCAGGAGCAGGTTTCGCGGGTTGAGGTCCCGGCACAGCACCCCCTGCTCATGTAGTGCCTCCAGTGCCACCAGCATCTCGGCTGCCCACTGCTTCACCTGCTCGTCCCACACGCTCCAGGCGACCTCGCCACACCCCACGCCGGCCCTCCTGGCTGATGGGCGGCTCAGACCTTTGTCTCGGCCATAGCTGCCCAGCACCCGGTCGGCCCCCTCACGAACCCAGTGGAGCCCCCGAGGGGGTGCGGGGTCTGAGCTCCGGCCAGCTCTCCTGACTTGACTGTTCAAGTAGTTGCTTGGGGCCTCTGTGAGGTCCGAGGAAAAGGAGGTGCAGGTCCTGGCCGAAGGCCCACTGTCAGCCTCTCTTTGGGGCCTGAGGAACGGGGCCTTGGCTGAGGGAAGACTCTGAGAAGTCCTTGGAGGCTCCACAGGGATCCTGTCCTGCCCAGAGGTGTGGCCTCGGTGAGTGTGGAGCTGAGCCTTCGACTTCTCCAGGGCAGAGCCAGGCCTGAGCCCAGGATGCTGAAGGTGCGCCCGGGAGAGCAGGTGGGACCAGAGAGTGCCTCCTGGGCAGTGAGGGCGGGAAGAGAGGAGAGAATGGACGCCAGGTCCATGCTCCATGCCCACCTGCCTCCCGGGTCCTAGCCTGGTTGAGTCTTCTCACTGCCTCCCCTCTCCACTCGTGACCCACCCACAGAGAACTGACAGCTTGTGTATCCTTAGAGGCTTAATCCCCAGGTAGATACATTTATTATTAGTGGCCTTTATGTGGAGGATTTGCCAGTATTCAACATACTGTAATTTTCTCATTTGCTTTTAGGGAGAATGGTATCCTGAAGGGTAAGAAAGCCGTGGATCTACAATGGCTATGTCTTGACCCAAGGATGTGCCTCAGATTTTAAAAATCATCAAACATCTGCCACAAGGCCCCAATCCTGTCCTTACAGTTTCCACCACCATCCCAGGGGCCACTCAGGGACGGGCACCAGTCAGAGAAGTGAAAAGAACCAGACTAGAGGAAACTGACAAAGAGCTGGATAAGCCCTCTCTGCCTGCCTAGGCAGACATCCTGCCCAGGAGATCCCACAGAAGCAGGCCCTGCCATTAGCCTCCAGAGACACTGGGTCCCCATCTGTGCCATACATCTGCTGTAGCAAGCCACACTCCTCCTCGAGGCTCAGCGATTTAAGAGAGTAGATGACAGAATTCAAAGCTCTGAGGACCTGGTGGGGCCCCACAGGCCCCTCACCTTGCACATGCTCCAGGTGCAAGAAGATGGAGTCTTCGCTCACAAAGTACCTCAGCAGCTTCGTCATGTAGGGGACTCCATGCGGGATGATGGTCAGCCGCTCCGGACTCACCACGTGGCACCTGGGCAGGCTCTGGGGAGGGGACAGGGGAGGAGATTAGATCAGCTGCTGCTGCTAAGAGACACTGCTTCAGGACAGTAGGATGTGAACTGGAAGCCAATCAGGAGCAACTGCCTTCCCCAGTTCCTGCCCCAGCCCTCGAACCCAGGTCCAGGGATGAGACTGTAAGTGTCTGCTCTAGAGGCAGGGGCCATGTTCAGAAGCAGGATAAGCAGCTCTTGGATTTGCAGGGCACATGGGCTCCAGGTGCAAATTCTGGAGAGAGCTTTCTCCTGGGGGGGGGGGCTTCAAGAGCTTTGAAAAGTCCCAAAAGGAATGAAGGGGTGGGGGTAGGCTCAATGAAACCTGCCTTCACCACGAAGGTCCCTCCAGATGTTGAGTCCTGGACCAACTGCACCTGCCAAAGTCCAGGAGGCACTGGTCAAAGCACATTAGTTCCTGAGGGTTCCACCGCAGCTGACTCATCCCGCCAACCGACCATCCTACACCCAAAGCAGTGCTCTCTGGCTCTCCCTCAGGGGAGTCTTCTGCACGGTCTAACCTCCTATCTCCTGGTTGTGAGCTCCATAAAGACAGGGACCACCTAGGCCAGCTCAGGTTCCCCAGAGCCCTGCACAGCACAGGGATGTAACAGGTGCTCATACAGACATGGCAGCTGGGGTTCGGGGAACCCCACACTGATCAGGTCCCATGTGGCTTGAGAACAGCTGAAATCAACCCCTCATGGCAGGCTTGGACCAGAGAGCTCCATCCTTCAAGGTTTGATGGTGTCACGGCTGAAACATCTCTGAGCTGGTCACTTCCTGTTTTTCAGGTGAGGAAGCAGAGGCCGGAGAGCGTAGCCCTAGGTCAGGTGTGCTGAGCCACACAGGGCTTGGTGCACTTCTTTAGGTCTCTCCCTCTGCCCTGCTTCTTAAGTACAGGAGGTGTGGTTGTCCACACAACAGGAGAGTCCCTGGAGGCCCTCAGCATCCCTCTCCTGTAGGCTTTGGTTAGAAGCAGTGGTCTTGTTTAGAGTTGGGTCCTTGGCTCAGTACAAGGGTGGGCTGAGCAGTAGGAAGGGGAAGGAGAGGTCTGAGCAGGAAGGCAGAGGATCCTGCCCAGGTGAGGGATGTGAGGGCCAGATAGCGCCCTGGTGGTGTGACTCCTTGGCTGCTAACCTACCAGGCAGACACCCCCCAGGTGGCCAGCGAGGAGGAACTGCTTTCCCTCTCTGGTGAGAGTAATTAGCAACCCACTTTATTGATGAAATTGACAGGTGAGAATGGCTGACTCACAGTCCCACTGATTTGAGAAAGTGGTAGAATGCTGGGCATGGTGGCTCATGCCTTTAATCCCAGCACCCAGGAAGCTGAGGTAGGACCATCTTGGAGTTCAAGGCCAGCCAGGGCTACAATTAGGCCTTACTTCATAAAACAAACAAAAAAAAGTGGTAGAGTCAGGATTTGAGTCTAGACAGGCTGATTCTAGAGTCGAGCTTGGCAGGGGCCCCCATCTGCTGAGCCTCAGTTTCTCCTTTATAAATGAAAACTTTCAGGGAGAAGCCCTTGGTCCTTCCTGTGGCAGGAGAGTGGTACCCCTTTTGACCACTAGAGGTCTCCCCTTCAGTGGCAAAAGACAAATGGTCTAGACTCCCTGACAAACTTGTGCAATGTTTGAAAAAAGGCAGAAACTTTTTTTTTTTTAAGGAAAAAAGTTTCCCACAAGTACTGACACTCCACATAATTCCCACCATCCTTTGCCAAGTGGCATTCCCCACCACCATCCAAAACCCAGCTGAGAAGGATGAGAAAGGATGACTTGACCCCATCCATCAAAAACACATTAAAACCTGATTTTTTTTCTAGAAGGAATTAGACCTAAACATTAGTAGTGATTGTCTTGGAGTTTATCTTAAAGGTAGAGTTGTGAGTTTTTGTCTTTCTTCTGGTTTTAGATCTTTTTCTTTCACTGTATCTCAAAAAGGTAGCAGAGGCGCATGTTCCCCTTAATGCAACCAAACATCAAAAAACTCCCGTTTTGCTACGTGAATGGGGGACAGAGCACTATCTGATACTTGTCCTCCTTGAACCTTCAGAAACTGAGTCTCATTCTCTTAAAAATGGCTATTAAAATACAGCACTACTGAACAGAACTTTCTGCCACCGTGGAAATACTGTATTTCTGCCTTCTGCAGTGGGGAAGCCATTTGCCTCAAGTGGTGATGAAGCCCTTGAAATGTAACCCATGAACCAGACACAGAACGCTTGACTTCATTCAGCCAGTCTTGTGTGACTACTGTCCTGGATAGTATGGCTGACAGAGGACTTGATACTTCTAAGTGAGGATTTGCCTCACAAATAGGAGATAAGCCTTACAATCGGGAAGGTGGAAGGCAGCTGTGGGTGCCTGCTCCTACCTTTAAGGAACCCGCTGATTTCTCGGGACACACATGAAGCCAGTGGAACATAGAAAGCCCTTTCTTTTTTTTTTTTTTTTTTGGTTTTTCGAGGTAGGGTCTCACTCTAGCCCAGGCTGACCTGGAATTCACTATGTAGTCTCAGGGTGGCCTTGAACTCAAGGTGATCCTCCTATCCCTGCCTCCCGAGTGCTGGGATTAAAGGCGTGCGCCACCACGCCCAGCTTAGAAAGCCCTTTCTTTAAAGATGCACAAAGAATCTAAATCCTAAATCTCTTAAGGAGCCAATAAATCCAAAAGGTTCAAGTTCTCAAACCTACAGGACAGATGGGATCAAATGGGGGCAGAGGGTGGGGAAAGCAGTACCTCATCCAAGGCTGACACCCCTCATTAGCTCCCAGCCGCCACATGGAAGTGTGACCTCCACATTACCAGATCTGACTTTTTTTTTCAAGAGAAGTCAGAAATCTAGACTTTTATATAAAATCTTCACATTCGGGAACAAAAACAAAAAACACCCCTATGTCTGAGTCAAATAAAACAAGAAGCAACTTGGAAGGCCTTTTTCTTCTAACTCAGAAGATCTCAGGTGACAGGTCCCTGAGGCCCTCACCTCATTGCTCCCTGCCAGCATCTCTTCAGCCCCTGGAAACCCCCCTGCCACTTCCAGTTAGCACCACACTGGACGCCTTTGGGACACACAGAGCTGTTCTGACCAAGCCCCTGATTCCTGTTGCTGGTTGGCACTGGCCCTGCCCTGCAGCCGGATCTGCCTGGGCAGATCATGGGATGGGCTCCATCACCCTAACACCTTTCCTAATTTGGGGAAAGTGCAGTCCCTGGCTTGGGCATAACCCAGGGAACAGAGCAGGATTTCCGAAGGAAAGCACTTGAACACTTGGGAGACGGTGAAAAAGGAGAGTCAATTACAAGGCAGCATACTTGTCCTTAATGTGTGCTTTCCTTCTGTGCAGGCTTCAGAGTACCGGATATTAAAATGCTTTGCAAATGTGGACATGTCATGGTGTTGAACAAACTGGGGACTTCTGTGTCCCAGACTTCCCTCTTGGAGACTTCCAGTATATATGTTTACATCCTAAAAGCTCCGAAAACTTTTAACATTAAAATACAAAGTGGGGCTGCAGCAGTTCAAGGTGCTTGCTTGCAAAGCCTGGAGGCCTGGGTTCGATTCCCCAGTACCCACATGAAGCCAGATGCATGAAGCCGTGCATGTGTCTGAAATTAGTTTGCAGTGACACTAGACCCAAGCACGCTCATTCCCATTCCCATTCTCTCTCTCTTTACCTGCAAATAAATAAAATTTAAAAAATACAAAGCAGGGGCTGGAGAGATGGCTTAGCAGTTAAGGCAGTTCCCTGCAAAGCAGAACTCAAGTTCAATTCCCCAGTACCCACATAAAACCAGATGCACAAGGTGGCGCATGTGACTGGAGTTCTATTTGTAGTGGCTGAAGGCCCTGGCACACCCATTCTTTCTCTGTCTGTCTGTCTGCCTCTTTCTCACTCTTTCTCAAATAAATAAATGAATAAAGTATTTTTAAAAATACAAGGCAATGTAACTTTAACCTACTGTTTCCCAAACTTATTCAATTTGGAATCTCTCACCGTAGCATCTAAAGTTCATTGATTCCTCACTCAAAGAAACGGTCATTCACTTCCCAGCCTGTCCATGGGAGCGGCTATGCTTGGCTAAGGTCAGACTGTGGCTACTGAGAAGTGTAGTGGAGGGGAGCCTCTAGCAGATGGGAGCTGGCTGGACCTTCGCTGACAGTCTGGGGCCTGTTCCAGGGACCCAGGAGAAGCAGCTGGGCAAGGCCTGCGGATGGGGGCTTTGCCGCTCCACTCTTGTCACTTACATTGAGGGCCATCAAACATGCATCAAATGTCTTAGCATGTGCCAGGCCTTTCCCAAAAATTATTTCATTTCCTTCCCAGATTATCCCTTTGGGGGAAAACTCCCACTTCACTATACTCACTAGGAAACCAAAGCTCAGAGCAGTGACTCGTCCCCAGCGTACTTCCCGGACCTAGGGCCTCCCACGTGCCGCTCTCCTGCATGGGGAGTCACACGCTGGTCTCCTTGCCTCTATGAACTGTCAGGCCTACCAGAACTGTCCAATTACAGATTCCGGGTTCAAGTGGCGATTCCATGGGTCTGGCGTGGGGCCCAGGCATCTGTGTTTTTGGGAAGGTCTCCAGATGACTCGTATAAATGGACAGTTTGGGAAAGAACTGCCTTAGAGAGCTCTTCTGGGGGAAGAGGAGCATCTGATACTGGCGCAACTTTCATTTGACCTCTTTGTCCACTTTAGTAAGGGTTGGGCTGTCATCTCCTGTCTTCTTGTCTGCTCTGAATTAAGGGCAAAGTGCACGATGGAATCAGGATGAGGGTGTGTGTACTGGAAGAGAAAGGGCAGAGCTACCAAGGCCCTGGGCAATGCAAGCCAAGTTGCAGCAATGCACGTCTCTGCTGGGAAGTTCAGGAGAGAAGTGCCTCCCAGCACAGGAAGTGCTCAGCTGTGTGTGTGTGTGTGTGTGTGTGTGTGTGTGTGTGTGTGTGTGTGTGTGTGTGTGTGTATGGGGGGGGAGAGATGGACTTGGGGCTGAAGTTCTGGAGTGCAGGGTAAACACCTGGTAGAGGCCTGTAGGAAGTGGGAATGGACAGGGCAGTGGGTGTGTGTCTGAGCCATTTTCCTCTCCAGGATCTGACTGAGGTGTGTTAGGGTGGGTGAGAGAAGGAGCCATTGGATTTGGCTGTTTCCCCCTCTGAGCCTGCAGCACCCCCAGAGGTGGGAAGAAGCTACGACAGACAGACCCCTTCCCTACAGTGCCTCTCCCTATACCTGCCACCCTGGATCACAAATCTACTTCCCTTCCCACACTACGGGCATCTGCTCACTCACCTTCTCAATGACTCCAACCACCCGGAAGCCCTTCAGCTGCTCCAGGGCCGAGCTCAGGGTGCGGATGGGTCGGAGCCTCAGGCTGCTGAAGCCCTGGGGAAGAAGAAGACCAAGCTGCACTCAGGCTTAGCCATGGCTGCCTGGGCACCACAGTGGTTAGGTCCAGGTAGACTCTGCCTCATAGGGACAGGTTGAGCCAAAAAACCTTCCTTTAACTTAGGGAGGCCCACACGGTTCAAAGTGGTCAGGCCAGCCTCTTCACCCAGCCTACAGGATACATGGGCCTGTACGTGTGCAGGCCTGAGGGCATATATAGCCCCCTAGGTCAGGAGAGGCTACGATGAGAGCATTTTGAACACACACGTATGCATGGTCCACTGTATATGTGCATTCCAGATCCTTATGGTATGTTCATTCGCAACAGAAACACACTCTAGAGGCTCTGGGTGTGTATATGAGAATGGTATGGAGCCATGTGCAAACTGGGGTGGATACACACACACACACACACACACACACACACACACACACACACACACACACACACACACACACACGCTCTGTGAGGCTGCTTGAGGGGTGCGAGAGAGGAGAGAGGCCGGGAAGGCAAACCTGAATCCACATGGACTCATACCCTCTACCACCCACCCTGGCCTGAGGCTGGGAGAACATGGGGTTCCCTCCTCTTCCTCAGGCCTTCGGGAGTGGTCGCATACCGTGTCAGGGCTGGCTCCACTACCCAGCGTCCGCTGCAGGTGGCAATTGAAGATTTCCTCCGCCCGCCGCAGGTACTTGGTAACTTTCAGCTTTACCGCCTCACATCGCTCCTTGTTGGGGTCAACTGTGGAGAACCAGGGTCACAAGAGCCACTTCTGCTCTATTCTAGCCCACGCTCTGCCCACTACCTTTATGAACATGGAGAGTGTGTCTGAGTGCGGTCACCCACACATGTCATGGCACATGTGCAGAGATCAAAGGACAATGTTTGCTTCGGCCCTCACATTCCCTCTCATGTTAAGGCAGGGTTTCTCATTTATCACTCCACTGCAAGCCCCCGAGGGGGCATTCACCTGTCTCCATCTCCCTTCTCACCATAGGTGCACTGAGAATACAGAAGTCCTCCTCAGGTTCCAGCTTTTATGTGGGGTCCAGGGATCTGAACTCAGGTCCTTAGAGTTGTGAGGCAAGGACTTTATCCACTGTGCCATCTCCCCATCCCCAAAGCTGGCTTCTGTTTTTAAAGCAGCTTCGGGAGCCCCAGCCCTACGCTGAAGCTCATTCTGGGGTGGGAGGCCATCAGGGAAGGAGAAAGGAAGACGGCAGGAGGAGGCTGGGAACCAGTCACCCCCTAGTCGGCTGTCATCTACCACGTTCATTGGCTGTCCTTACACCCTGGGAAGGGACAGGTTGGGGATTTCCATGTCCATTTTCTTCAGAAGAAGAGACAGAAGCTTCCAGAGTGCACTGCTTCCTACATACATCTCTGATGCCCAGTATGAAAAAAGGCCATGGTAGAGACCAGACTAGACGGGAAAGGAATGCTGGACAGGCTTGAAGCCCAGGCTTGGCAGCATCTCTTCAGGAGGAGCATCGGAAGGGTGAGGAGGGGCAATTCTAGTTATCCCCAGCCTGGCCACAGTGCCCTCAGGGCTCAGCCTGTCTCCCAGCCCAGTGGCCTTTCTCTGTCCTCTCCAGGCCTGGGCCTCTCGCTCTCTGGAGCACTGCGAGGCCGTCCATTGAACAATGCACCCACTGTTCTTTTGCATTCATATTAGAGTTTCACATCTAGAAAATATCCCATGCTAGTCCCATCTGGCCTCAGTTTCCTCCTTTCCTTCCTTCACTTTCCCCTCAGTGCTCTTCCCACTCAGGATTATAATTACTTATTAGCCACTTGTCAGTCAGCCATCTCCTCCCACCCAGAGGGCTGTGGCCCAGCCCAGCTCCAGGGACAGTCAAATTCAGTGGTCCAAGCACACAGGCTTGGGAGGCAACATGGCTCTAAACTTGGCGAAGCTTGGTGGCTGTGGAGCCTTGAGCAAAACCTTTAACAGCTCCACGCCTCAGTTTCTTCATCTGGAAAATGAGTATAAAATATAGTTTCTGCCCAGCACCCCACACATCTATATGTGAGCAGTCAGGATGCTGAGATGGATCATTTGAGCTCAGGAATTTGAGACCTGCCAGGGCTGCAGTAAAAGACCCATGTAAAATCATCATCATCCTATATGTTTGTAACTTCTAGAAATAAAAACATCTAGTAACTTCTATTAATGTGAGGCTCAAATGAGTTAATATAGGTAAAGCCCTAATGGTGCCTGACATAGAGGAACTTCTTAATAAATGTTAGTTATCATTATGGTCCTTGTACGGTGGAGGCCCGGTTGGACTAGCTTAGTGCCTTCCCCTCCAGTATGGATGGACAGAGGACTGGGTACTGACCCTTTCCTTCCCACCTGTCTCTCCCCAGCCCCGTCCTCACCATGTACACCCCGGAGCAGCACGTCCACACCATTCTGGTAGTGGTTGAAGGCCGCTTCGTAGTCCTCGCTGACATCCCGCTCCAGGGCCAGCCGGATCTGTTTGGCTGCGTCCACCAGATAGTCACGCTTGCTCATGTCGGGTGTCCCTGCAGCTACCCGGTTACGAATCTGCTCCAGGTAAACGCAGGCTTGGGACCGAGCTCGTGAGCAGGGCTCGGGCTCCAGACCCGGGCCGGGTGGACATTCACAGGCCACCAGGCTCATGGCTGCCCTGCAGCTACACTCTGAAAAGAACAAATGTGTTAGCAAGGGTCACACAGCTCCCTGCACTCTGCTTCTTCCACTGACCACTGACCTGGGAGACATCCTTTAAAGGCTGGAGGGACTGGAGCTAATGTGAGTCAGGTCCCTCATTGAGCCAGATCCTTCTTTAGAGGTGGGAGTTACAGAGAACAGCTTGGGGCTCTTTTCCTTCCATTCCAAGTCAGTTCCACCACGTGGAGCTCCGCACAAAGCTGGGGTGTCTGTGATCCAGAACTACCTCCAAGGCCTGCACAGAGCCCGCCTGGTGTCCAGTACTCCACATATACAAACCACAGCTGTGCTCACTGCTCCCCATTGTTTTCCTGGGGTTCAGCTCAGGGGCATCTCTCCCAGGACAGAATATATGTCCCAGCTCTTTGTTTCTTTGGTCTTAAAGGGAGAGTTCCCTCAACCCCCTCGCTCTAACCCCCCCCCCACACCCCAACACAGTCGGCAGAAAGCACAGAGCTCATTTCAAGGCCGGCTCACAGTCCAAAGAGATGCCTGACTGGCGTTTGTGGTACCCCTTCAGGGTGAGTTAAATGAAGCCGACAGGGTGATCCATCCCTATGTTAGGGTGCTGTTAGGGATGGCTTTCCCTCCTGGGCCTGACTCTGAGAAGGGGACCATGTGGTCTTCAAGAACCTGACAGCAACTCTTCCCTAAGATGCGGTGTGCGGCCTCTCTGGCCAACAGACCAGCGGTGGCTGCAGGAAAGAAAGGAGCTGAGAGGCCAGCAGTGTGCCAACTCTGTCCCGCACTGCAGCCGGCAGACGCCTTGGCTGTCTCAGGTGCCAATGGGAACAGACCAGCCAGAAACTTCCAAGGCCGGGCCTTTCAGGCAACTGTAGGGAGAGACGAACAGGATGGAGGGAGGGTTGGGAGGAAACCCGCATCTCCAGAGCAGCCGAGGGCTGAGCCCTGGTCAGGATGCGGCCGGAGGTGGACAGAGACAGGGCCCGGGGCCATGCAGCCCGCGCTTCTGGGTACCCACGCGGGCTGCCTCCGAGCCCCAGGGCGCGCGCAGGTCCTCGGCCGGCACGCAAGGTGCACCGCGGCGGGGACCGGGGACCGGGGACCGGGGACGGGTAGGAGAGGAGAGGCCTTTCTAGAAGAGCCGAGCCATCACTGTACCTGCTGAGCCAGGAGCTCGGATCGCAAGCCAGACCAACCGGGCCGCCGCCGCCCCGTCACCCCCGCGCGCGGACGGGCGGGCGAGCTCCGCGGACCGCAGCCTCCACCCTCCGAGCAGGTGCCGGCGCCCTAGCTCGGTGCCGCCCTGCCATTGGCTGCGGATGAGCTCATCCTCCACCCGTTAGAATAAACCTTCAATCGGGGCTCGCCTCTGCTCCCGACAGACAGCCCTTAAAGCCGCAGGGCCTGCGCTGGGCGGTGGGGAGGGAGGGGCCTGGGTGCTAACAAATGTTGGGAGGGGATGAAGGAAGGGTTGCTTCAGATATCTAGGCCCACTTCTAGAACTTTCCCCATTCATTACCTCACTCAACTATTCAGTTGAACGTGCACTCTGCCCAAGGGGCTAGAGGTTAGGATGCAGGGACAGCATCCACAGATCTGATCCAGGGAGAGGTACAGGGGAGGGATTAAAGAACTGAATAGCAGAGTTGGCATGGGGGTTCGCTGTGTCCAAGAATCACCGAGGGATATGATCCAGCCTAGGGGTAAGCAGGCCTTTGGGGGGGGAATCTGACCTGAGCTCCTCTGGTTAAGACCTACCCTGTCCTTCTCTTCTGCCTGGCTGTCTGTCCCCTTGGTGCCTGTTTTTGGCATATTCTCCTGTTGCTATTGTCCACCTGATGTTCGCCAGGAGGTGATGTCCTTCCTCTGCTCATTTCCCCTGCCATGATGGAGCTTCCCCTGAGTCCATAAGCCAAAATAAACCCATCTCTCCTATCAGCTGTTTTTTTTTTTTTTGCCAGGTTCTTTGTCACAGCAAGGAGAAGTTGACTACAACATCACCTTAATTAAAACAAGGAGGCTAGTGCCAAGTGCAATGACACACACCTCTAGTCCCATTTACCCTGGAGGCTGAACCAGAAGGATCCATTGAGCTAGGAATAAGTGGTCAGCTTGAGCAAGACCCTGTGATTTGGAGAGAGGAAGAGGAAAGAAAGAAGAAAGGAAGGAAGAGAAAAACGAAGGAAGGAGCCTAGTGTGATGGTTATTTTCATTGTCAGCTTGACTGGATTTGGAATCAACATGCAACATACTTCTGGGCACGACTATGAGGGTGTTCTTGAAAGGGTTAATTGAAGAGAGAAAACCCGTCCTGAATGTGGGTGGCATCATCCCATGGGTTAGAAAACAGAGAGAGCAAGCTGGGCACCAGCATCCATTTATCTGCTCTCTGACTGCAGATAGAATGTGCCTTGTTCTCAGCAGCCCCACCTCTCTTGGTTCCTCTTTCTTGCTGTCACTCCTCAGTCTCCTTTGGTGGCACTTGCCCTCCTTGCTGGATTGTGAATGTCAGAATTTCAGAGCTCAGTCCTTGACATCTCTCTATTCTTATTCTCTTGGGGAGAGGCTATACCTTGTCCCATGATGTTTTTTACATGCTTATTTATTTGTAAACAAAGAGAGAAGAGAGAAGACAGATATATATATATATATATATATATATATATAGAGAGAGAGAGAGAGAGAGAGAGAGAGAGAGAGAGAGAGAGATGGGCATGCTGGGGCCTCCAGCCACTTCAAACAAACTCCAGATACATGCAGCACTTTTTGCATCTGGCTTTACGTGGATACTGGGAAGTCAAACCTGGGTCGTTAAGCTTTGCAGAAAAGTGCCTTAACCACTGAGCCACCTCTCCAGCCCCCCTCTTTTATTTTGAGTCACTGCTCTGAAGTGAGCCCTACTCTGACCTCATCCCAAACATCTCCATTCTCACTCTGCTCTGTTCTTCCCACTGGACTTACACAGCATTCTCTATACTTGACTGACTCTGTTCATTTTCTTTCTTACCCATGTGCATGAGCGCTGTGTCTGCTTTGCTCATCGCTGTCCCCCAAGCGCCAAGAGCAGCATATGGCATGTAGCATTGCTCAAGGAAAACGTGCTGAGTGCTCAAGGGAGTTCTAAAGAATAGGAAGAAATTAACCAGGAGAAGTGATTGGAAGGGCTTGTGGAGGAGAATGTTCTGGGCAGAGAGAAGATTTGTATAAATGCCTTGACAAATTCAAGGAAGAAGATAACATCTGTGGATCAAACAGATGGCATGAAGTCATTTCATAGACGCTAGCGCTGTTTCATGATAAAGACAAACGCTTGCATAACATTCTAAACAGCCCACTAATTTATGCTCGTCACATCATTGATAATGGGTTATCTTCTAGAAACTCAGAGAAAACCCCATACGCAATAGTGAGGCTTTAGCAGGGCTCCCACAAGTCAGTCTTCCCTCTGGCATATGGTCGGACACACTTCTCCACCCCTTTGGAAGTTAGGCTGAGTCATAGGCCTTGCTTTGAAGTGCTCTTGGATGAAGCATGTGTTGCTTTAGGGTGGGAACTTCAAAAGCCAGCGGATAATTCACCTCGCCTCTTCCTCCTGCCAGAGCAATGGTGGAAGCAGAGAGCCCAGATCTCTGGGAAACAGCAGTCAGCCCCCCTCCTCCAGCCCATGACGTGTGAGTGAGGAAGAAGTTTTGTTGCATGAAGCAATGGGAGGGAGACTGCAGAGGAGGGGTGCCTTGGATTTCACCGTTTTTGCTATTCTTATGAAGGAAGAGACTTCTGCACACCAAGACATGTCCACAGGATGTGTGTCACATCGTTAGGGAGTCTAACAACTAAAGGAGGACCCGATATATCCAGATGATGCAAAATGATTCGGGACTTAAAATCTATTGTAGCTGGGTATGGTGGCTCATACCTTGAATTCCAGTACAGGCGAAGCCAAGATGGGAGGATCGCTGTGAGTTTGAGGACAGTCTGGGGCTACAAAGTGAGTTCCAGGTCAGCCTGGGCTAGAGTGAGACCCTACCTCAAAATAAATAAATAGATAAATTCTATTGTAGAAGAATATCTAATGTCATAGGGAAATGTCGACACCA
>PVHP010005541.1:0-47380 GCA_004024765.1 Zapus hudsonius
TATATATATATATAATTTGAGCAAGAGAGAGAGAAAGAGAGAGAGAGAGAGAGAGAGAGAGAGAGAGAGAGAGAGAGAGAGAGAGAGAGAGAGAGAGAATGGAGAGAATGAGTCAGGGCCTCCAGCCACTGCAAACAAACTCCAGATGCATGTGCCACTTGGATCATATGGGCTTTATGTGGATACAGAGGAATTGAACCCAGGCCATCAGGACCCTGCAATCATATGCCTTTAACCAATGAGCAATCTCTCCAGCCCTATAATAACCAATTTATATAATTCTCATTTAAGTTCTTTCAGTTTGTGTCTCATGTATTCTGAGAGTCTGTTTAATGGTTTAATTGCTTTATAACAGCTCTACTTTGAAGAAGTTAACCCTTTATTATGTGATATCCCTCTGATTTAGGTTAATTTCCTTGTTCTGAAGCGTGTTCTCTGTAAAGTAGCTTCTCCAGCTTCCTTCTGACCAGTCCCTCCCACTTTACCCTCCATATGTCCATATGAGTAGTTTTTTTTTCTACCCAATATACATGTGTGCAAGACTACCATCTCATTTTAAATGCACAGTGACTGTCCCTATCATTTAATGGATACATTTAGGCAATTTACCAGAAAAGTAATTATTTGTATATTTGCCACTCATGTAATGGCTTTCTATCCTTTTAACTCGTTTCCTTAGAATCCTTACAGTCTGTCTACCTTCTTCAATTTAACTGAGAATTGTACATAATTTATTTGTGTCAACTCTATTGGAAAAATCAAATTATATTTCTCATAGATTTTTTTTTTTTTGGCTGATTGCCCTTGACTTTCCAACGCATCTAGAAATCCAATGTCCCATATCTTAACATTAAGACAGCAAAGGTACTTCTAGGTAACTTTTCTATTCTCCTCTTGGACTTCTTGCAACACTGCTAGTTTAGGGGAAGAATATACCTTTGCCTCACTCCTCCTTAGGATTTGTTTGGATCCCTAAATTATACACATTAACAAAGGACAATCACACAAATGTTTACATGTTTTTTTACACAGAGAGTATCCTTCATAAGGAAACAGGAGCCATAAATTAAGGTGAAAATATAGATTGTTATGATGAAGTTGATTCACCAAGCAATCACAGAAGGACAGAGGGCTATGGTCTAATGATCATAAATGCAGGACACTGTGATCTGCTCACATTGTTTCTATGTCTTTAGGTTAACTTTAGTCATATAGAGAAGAATCTGATGCATTTCTTTAAGAGGAAGTTAGAGCATGCCCTAGGTTTTATTCCATGACCCAGGCAAGAAGGTCATGGGTATTTGTATGTTGAAGTGTCATAGTACCATGTTTTGGGAAATCTTGTCCTGAAGTCTATCAGTGTCATTCATTTCATTTACCCATTTGCTATGATCACCTCCTGGATAGTAAAATCAAATGATATTTTAATTATATTAGATAAACTTGTAATAGGTAAAAGGAAATCTTTTCTTTCCCCTGTGCTTATTTCTTCTCTTTGGCTCCTTCTTTCTTTCTGTGAAGTTTAGTTTCTGACCTATCCACCTCCTTCTCGCCCTTCTTTCAACATTTCTTATAAGTTTCTGTCACTTAGTTACTTGGGTTTTTATGTGAGAAACTGAACTTTCTTCTTCATTTCCCATGACAGTTTAAAGGGTAATTTCATTGAGTTTGGCAGGCTCCTTACTTTAATGCCCAATTCTTCTTTCCTGTTAGACCTCTGAAGAAAACTCAACACGGTTCCTATTCATGTCTATTTCGGTTGTCTGATCTCCTAAGATTTGCTCCTTTTCCTTAGTGTTCTTGATTTTGAATATGAAATGGCATAAAATCATGTTAAATCTCATTACACTTCAAGGAATTATGAAATATAAGGATAATCAAGATATCATGCTACAGTTAAGGGGAGGGAATCACAATGGCTTATTGTCTATAGTTATGTACAATAAACTAAACTCAAGACAATATGAATGTCCAATAGCAATAAAGAAGCTAAGTAAATAATGTTATTATTCTCATCCAATGAAGTAGCAAATGACAATGAAATAAATGACGTACTGCAATGGAAAACAACACAGGTATTTTCAAGGTAATTCTATCTGTCATTATCCAGATACAAATGAACACCCGTTGTACAGTTTGATTCTTTACAATCACAACAATAAATGGAGTTAGAAAGTAGGCAGCTTTATGTTTGTAAGTGAGGTTAGAAGAATCCAAATCTCAGAGGGTTCCTTGTGCATTTCTGTGGAAAGTTTTTATTTGGGCTGTTTGATATTTTAGTGGATATTAGTTGTATAAATTTGGGCTTAATTAGGATATTTCCATAAATATATAACATCCTTTGATGAGATGCTTCCCCATTGCCCTCTTGGTCTCCTTTCCACTCGGTTTGGATGCTTTATATTCAACAAGTTTATTTCTGATTTCATTACTTCTTCTTTAAAAAAAAACATATAGATTCCATATTTGAGGAGAAAAAAAAACACCTTGCCATATTTGCCTTTCTAAGTCTGGTTTATTTTGTTTTTCCATTTATTGATATGTTAATGTATAGCATATCTGCTATAAATTGAAAATGGAATGCATCTCTAAGGCTTCCATTTCAAGGGCTTGGCTACTAATGTAATGTCATTGGATGAAGGTAAAATGTTCTAGAGAAGAGCCCTTCCAGGACAGTTTAAGCCTCTCAGGATACGTCCCTGAAGATTATTATGGGAATTTCATGTCTACCTATTTCAATCAGTCTGGAAAACATAAGGTGTCAGCAAAAGACATTGTCTTCCACAGGCTGCCACTTTGAAAAGCTGACTCTCCACAAACATGAAGGCAGTGCACCCAAAAGCCATGAACTGAAAACTCCAAAACTAAATCAAAATCAACTTTGCTTCTTTTCAATATGACTATCTTGGGTATTTGGTTCAAATAAAGGAAAGCAATTTATTACAATATGCAAAATGAGGCTATAATTTTTTTAATCTCAAAGACAGCTTAAGAAGAATTTAAAATGGTCAGTCATCTTTGCCTAAAGTTTCAGAAACTACTATTGTTTTCCAGAAGTTCTTAATGAAGTCTGGGTCAGTATATCTGAGTAGTTCTGGTGACTCAGCACCCTCAGAATTATCCTTAATGCTAAATTCTCCTTTTTTCTAATACGTGTTACTTTAATTTTCTCATCTTTGTAAGTTAATATTCTAAGATATATTTGAGCTTCTAGACAAGTAGAGTGTAAAGAATAATTCCTGTTATCTGTCAAGGAATTCCAGCCATTTGTAATATATTCTCTTGGCATATAATTAATTTGTTTGCTCTCCTCCAAGGTAAACATGAGATCAGGAGACTGTTTTCTGTGAAAAACAAATGACGATAATAATTATCTACCATATAAAATGTTTTTTAAACTGTTAAATGAGAAGTCTTTCATTTAAGGAATTTTTTTTCAGAAAGAAAGAAATTATTTTCATAATGTATTATGTATATATAACAAAGAAGAGTAAAACTTCCTTCCTTACATTTGTGCAATGACTGTGGTTAGTGCAAATTCCTAGTGTGCTCCAGTATCCGATGGGTTCCCCAATAAGTATACATATTGTGTTCACTTTTAGTACAAACAATAAATTGGTTCCAGAAACCCCTCACAATCATGACTAAAAATCACTGATATACAAGTCCCTTGTAAAAAATATTCCATGTTTACTGAAATCCTGTGCACATCTACCATTATAGTATTTAAATAATTTTTAATAATCTAGTACACTATAAATTATTACTAGTTTTCTTAAATTTCCCAAATGTAGCATGAATTTTATGTAAATAGTTGCCTTATGGTCCTGAGGAGAAAAATGACAAGAAACAAAGACCTGTCTGTGCTTAATACAGATGTGATATTTTTTTCAAATAATGTCAATATAAAGTCAATTAACCTGCAGATGGGGAAATCACAGATATTGTGTGCTGAGATATATATATATATATATATATATATATATATATATATATATATATATATATATATATATATATATGCATATATATATGCATCCATAGTCGTTGTGTCAGTCTTCCATTATCTGGCTTGGAGAATGATGTGAATCTTCTATTACTGTACTGTGTCAACCAATCAGGAAGTTCATAGAAGTCTGAGCCAAAGAAACAATTGGATTCATCAGGCTTGTGTAAGATATACAATGTTCAAAATTCAAGTAGTAATTTTAGAGTCTGTGAATGAGAAATCTACATCTATATCTGAGTTTTCTGGCATATGCTTGTAATTCTAGCATGCAAGAGACCTAGGTAGGAGGATTTCTACAAGTTCAAGACAAAAATACTCTGTGTAATAAATTCCAGGCCATCCAGGGATACATACTGAATCTCCATCTCAAAAAAATGAATAAATAATCTTTAAAAGGACATCTATAATGTGGGATGCCATTTTTAACTGACATAGAAACCAAAAAACTGTGTATTTCAGAACTGGAGAAACTGAAATTAGGGACTTGAAATTAGTAGGAAAAAATCATACCCAGAAAAATCCAAAATAAAATCTTTGTATCATCAGATAACAATAATGGCACAGAAAAAGTTATCGAGAAATTTCTGTTGTAGCAATAAATTATCTCTTAAGAACTGTTATACTTTTTTGTTTGTTTGTTTTTTCGAGGTAGGTTCTCGCTCTAGCCAAGGCTGACCTGGAATTAATTATGTAGTCTCAGGCTGGCCATGAATTCAGGGTGATCCTCCTACCTCTGCCTCCCGAGTGCTAGGATTATTGGTGTGCACCATCACACCAGGCAAAAACTGTTATACTTTTAAGCTAAGTAGGGTTTCAATCTTAATTAGCAGAAAAATCCCATAATAATGTAGTTAAATTTTTGCACTATTATACCATGAATGATGAAAACAAAATGTGGGCAAGAAAGCTGGTGTTGAAAGCATGGGATTGATATATAGCTAATCTGCAACCTACACATGAATATCAGTTTTAGACACCTCAAAATTTCTAGTGCTTTGCCTCTAAGAAGAAATAGTAGAAAGTTTCTGAGGTCCAGAATTCAAATTCTTTATAACTCTCTTCCAAATTTGTAAGATTCAGAAGCTTGATCAAGAAAAATAATTTTACTACAAAATATCAAAATCTGACTGAAAAAAATCCTTTAAAAACATCTAGCTATGTGTGTGTGTTTTTTTTTTTCTTTTATTCCCTCTCCCCTTTTCAAAAAAACAGTAAATAGACAGTGATAGATGTCATGAAATTTTCCTTAAGTCTCCAAGTTTTGTCAGGAGCAGGAACTGAGTCAATTTCATTTCAGATCTTGAAGTTTCATAAATTTACTGGAATAGCGTGTGCTGTCTATTAAGGAATAATGCAACATGGACGAGGAGCTGTGTCAGACATGCAGCTGGAGGATGTCATACACTAACGTCCTGGAGATCCAAGAAGTGCTTGTCCAGCTGTTTATAATTGGATGCTTTTCATGTGTCTCTAAACAGTAGACAATACGAAATGGAGCACACAAAATCCAACGAATCGTTTTAATTTTTTGAGCAAAACATGTTTGTAGTCATATTTGTCCAAATTCTTAGGTTCTACTTTTTAGGAGTTGCTATGTATTTTTTTTAAATCTTTATTGTCCACAAATAGATACATTAAATGAGCAAATATCGTGTTGATATTCCCATTTCCCTCCTCCCTGTTTGCAATCCACTGGGTATCCTCCTTGGCGGGCACACTGGATCAATCCATGGGTTAAGGGGTTATGGATAGCACAGGAGGCAACAAAGTTGCCCCCCTTTATGTGTTGTAGCTGAGAGGGGTAATGTCTCTGGGTATTCTCTCCTACCATGGTTCTCACAATCCTTCTGAACCCTCTTCATCTCAGTTCCCTGAGTCATGGAGAGTAAGTTTTAAGTGCCTATTATTATTTTGAATTTAACAGTCTCTATGTTTCTACTTTATGTTGTGTGGGAAGTCGTTGGAGTCTATCTCGCTGAATTATCCTGGGATAACTGGTTGGCTGTGTTTATAGATCTCTTTCTTAATAATAGCATGAATTCTTCTCTTCTATAATTATAATAGATTGGCTTCTTGCCCCACACACCTTATGTTTCCATATTTAAAGCTTGTTTTGATGAGTAAATTCTGCTATCATCTTCATCAGATTAGGCATCAAAGAAGAGACACTCTGTAGTGGGCTGATTCAGGTGTCCCCCATAAACTTAATGTGTTCTGAATGTTTCATCCCCAGCTGATGGCAATTTTGTAACTGGAAACTTATTGAAAGTGCATTGTTGGGGGCAGGTTTATGGGGTTATAAGCCAGCTTCCCCTTGCCAGTGTTTGGCACACCTTCCTGCCACTGTTTGCAGTGCTGTGGCAGAGGTGATGTCCACCCCTCCACTCATGCATTCATTTTCCCTGACATAATGGAATTCCCCCTTGAGTCTGTAAGCCAAAATATACCTCTTCCTCCAAGAGCTGACTTTTGGTTGTGTTCTTTGTCTCAGCAGGGAGAAAGCAGACTACACAACACACCTATTGGACAGGGATGTGACATTTTTTACCTATCCTGAGGAGAAAGTCTTTTCTCTAGAAGGGGACACTCTTCCAGAAAGGGACTGCATAGAAGGAAGCTGCAGAAGACAAAGAGCCCTTTCCATCACCAGCTCATGCTAGCTGCTGTTGTAAGCCTCCTCTCTGGCTGTGCTTGCTACTCACTAAGATATACAGAAGCAGCTGACCTTTGGGACATTCAAACCCAGCTTGTATCCAGTCTCATTGACCAAGCGGCTCCCTGGTACTGAGACTCTCCAGCCTGAACACAACTCATGAAGACAGTCTATATACTGTAAGATAAACCAATGGATCACTTAGATACTAAATATCCATTCTATCACTTATGTTTCCCTAGAGAACCCTCAAGATAAGACTAATCATAATTTTCCTTTTCTTATTTTTTCTTTTTCTTTTCCTTTTTGTATGTATTTTCTACAGAAAAGGGGACTTGGAGATTATAAATGCAAAGGTTACGAGCTTCCTTGGAACTTCTAAAAGTTTACATAATGTTTAAAAATTAAATGTAGCTGTTTATAACCATCCCAGTAGATGACCTGGAAGTTTATCCAACCTTCTCTGTGATTGGCTCCACTGTGATTTGCAACTTGATCCCTAATTATGTAACATGGAATAACTGGTAACTCACATTTAAAATGATCAAGGGATTTTGAGAGATTCTTAACACAGAAGGTTTCTAACAAGAAGGGTTTATATCCTTAACCTGTTTAGTTATCATATTGACACCATAGGATTACCAAAGAACACTGAAGTGATTCCCACAAGTTTCTTTTACAGGCAACTAAGTGATGTTTTATATATTTAGACATATATAGTATTAGAAATACTATATAATACTCTACTATATATGCTATATATAGTATTTGTAATACTACTAATAATAATACTAATAACATATATAATACATATAATATATAATAATATTATTATAAATACTATATATAGTATATATACTAATTTCTAAAATTTCTAATAATATATATATATATATATATATATATATATATGTATTTCCACACTATATTAGGGTTGCATATTTAAAGAGGAGAGCAAACGGGTGCTTTGCCCTCAAATGAACAGTACCACTGACTCTGTGGTCTCCTGCATGGGCTACATTAGGTTTACAGAGCTGCATCAACTCTGCCCTTATAATGGAATGCATTTATTATTATTTGCAACAATGCCTATGAAGTTGGCAATGAGCCAGGGTTCTTGTGAACAGATCAGAGTTGACACTGATATGTAGAGTTATCTGCATTTGGCTCTGGACTCTGCAGACTTTATATACAATAACGGAACTTGGCTCAATGGGTTAACCAATATTTTTGACATATATATATATATATATATATATATATATATATATATATATATATATATATATATATAGTGTGTGTGTGTGTGAGTTTGTGTGTGTCTGAAGCTCTGCAAGCCTCACTTCCTCAAGGAAGGTTTGAAAGCACACACAATCACTTACTGTCTTACTTTGTGTTTGCAAAAGTCATTAGCAACAAAGGAAAGACAATCTCAGAGGATAGAATGAGGAAAACTTTAAAAAAGTTAAATTGAGAAACCAGTGTTGTCCCAGAGCTGCTACAAATTCTTCTAGACAGGTCTTCCAACCCTTCCTAGCTCAGATGAGCTCTGAAGACGCCTCTTAGCTGCTGTAGCATCCTGGGAGGAGACAGTGGACCCTCTAGTTGTGGAGAACACAGTGTGAGAAGAAATGATCTCTTCCTTCCTCCTGATATTCTTGAGCTACTGAGTTTATTGACAAGCAAGACCCTCTCCATCTCCCCTCCTTCTTCACATTTTGGTGGAATTTTTTTTTGAGTTATGGAGTGTATAATGTTGAGGACAGAGACTTGAAGTATTTCAATACTTTAATACACATCCTCAATTTTGAGAGAAAGGACACCAACACACTGACAGAAAATTTGAGTGGAAGAGATGACCCTGTGGTTCCCCAGGGGAGCAGGGTCCAGGATGCCAAGCTGACTTCAGTTTGAAGATCACAGCTTTTAGCCACGGACATTATATGTTACTTTCAAGTAAGCAATTGTTCAAAATGAAAATTTATCTTTGTAAAAGCAATATATCTTGAACTTTGAACTCCTGCACTGGAATGTTTCTATATTTCAAACCTTAAAATACTTTACACTGGAAATAATTGTTGCTCTGAATATTGGAGAAACTGAGGAACATGAGGTGGACTTAAACTTTTATCTGGCATATGCCCCTCCCTTACCGTGACTGCAGAGAGGTTACCTTGCCTTGTCTGCCAGTCTCTGTTGCAACTTGGCACTGCTCTGTTTTCATTTTTTTTAGCTAATTATCAGAATAGACTTTTTTAGTGGCATATACATGTGATGATGGACAATTAAGTTATCCTACTGACTCATTTTGCCTATTATTAATCATATAATTTTCCAACCATCTGCTTGCTGTTCTCAATAAAAACCTAGACCTTACAGGAAGAATTCCAGAAGTGGTAGAGATATAAAAGAATTAAACACAGTAACATTGATCTTGTAAACTACAAAACATTATTCTTAATATTCTGCTGGAAGGGTTTTGGGGAGGGAGATTCTGCAGATGCTTCTCAGGGTCCTCTCCATTTTCTCCTTCCTGAATTTCTGCACTAGGAAAAAGTATTTCCAAGAAAAGTATTTCTTCAGTAGGGTTACTTATTGTTCTTTCAAATTTTTTTGGTTTGTTTTTAAGACACAGTGACATAATATAGCTAGGCTGACCATGAATTCACAGCATGTTTCAGACTGCCTCACACGTTTAATCCTGCTGCCCTTGACAAAGAGCCACTCTGTAGTGTTTTTTCTTTCCTCTAAGTAAACTCACTGTTGAGGTTGATTTTCATGTTAACACGTGGTCATCATATGGTTTTTTGGTTAGTCATTATTTTTCCAGTATTTCTTATGCTGGTAAAAGAGCTTTCCTTACACAAACATTAAGAGAGAATTGGGGAGGATTGAGGAGACTCAAAACTGGGATTTGATGTAAGTGAACTATTTCTGAGATGTCCTCAAAGGTTCTTTAAAGACAATTCCGTTTTTTTTTACCTTGGTAAAATCATATTTTCCAATTTGCTACAACTGTCTCATATCAGCCTCCAACATCCAATAGGAGTGTAGTGTTTGAGGTTGAAAGTTCAGACTCAAAAGAGAGGTTCTGATAAGTCACTCTGAATCTAGAAAGATTAGTATAATATTTGATCTTTAGAGGTACTCCTGTTTCAGATGATCAAAGAGAAAAATTATGAAGGATGAAACAATACTAGTAGAATTTCAACTGCTTCAATTCAATAGCTGGAAACAGGGGAATGACTTTGAAACCCATGACTTGCTTGATGTATCAACTAAGGAATAACTTAAATAATAAAAATAAAATTAAAATCCTGCTTTTTGGGGATAGGGAGGAGGGAAATTAGGGAATTGGGGATATCAACACATTACTCGCTCCTTCAGAGTATCTAATGATTCATAATAAAGAAAAATACTGTACATGTGCAGTTATATGATCCAAAGCTACATTTTTATACATTAATCTTAAACCTTTTTCTTATTATTTTGATATAAACTCATGCAAATTGGAAAAAAACATAGCTCAATTTTGCCTGATTTTTGCATATGTGTATAATATAATATGTGTATAATGTGGATCTGTATGCTTGTGTGAATATATGTATGTGGAGGTACATATGCATGTGTGTATACATAGGTGTGCAGTGAGCAAATAAATGTCAATATCTTGTACCTTTTTCAAATACTTCCCAGCTTATTCTTCAAGACAGTATCTCTCCCTGAAACCAGAGCTCACCAGAATGCCTAGATTGCCTTTCCAGCAAGTCCCAGGAATCTGCCTGTCTCTGCCTCTCCTTTACCAGGAATACAGGGGCAAGCTGCTGTTCCTGGCTTGTGCATAAATGCTGAGGATCATACTCAGGTCTTCATGCTTGCATGGCAAGCTCCTTACCTACTAAGCCGTCTCTCCACCACTGTTGATGGATTTTGAGTTTTATGCATAGTTGTATATCTTCATTGTCCCAATCACTTTTGGCTTTGCAACTACTTTCATTACACAAGTATTCTATTGAGTAAAGCTATCATAATTGCATTGCTGAGAAATATGATATTGTGTTAGGTATTTAAAAAAAAGATCTCATTCAAGGGCTGGAGAAATGGCTAAGCAATTATTGTGCTTGTTTTTAAAGCCTCATGACCTGGGTTTGATTCCCCAGGACCCACCTAAATTCAGATGCACAAGATGGTGCATATATCTGGAGTTAGTTTGCCATAACTAGAGGCCCTGGCATAATCTCTCTCTCAAAGAGAGACAGAGACAGATACAGAGAGAGACAGAGTTTTTTTCATTCTCTCTCATAAATAGATTAGATATTCAAAAATATCTTGCAAATATGAATATAAAGATAACACTTAAAATTAATTTTATGCTCCAAAATATGTTCTTAGCAAGGAGAGAACAAATGTTAGGTATAGTATTTTTCTGTTGTTTAAATAATTATAATAAATTCAGTATTTTAACATGTTTTAATTAAAAGTATTTTTAAATATTTGCAAGGGGAAAGAGAAGGAAAAAAAGAGACACAGAGAGGAAGAGAATGGGTACATCAGAGCTTCTTGCCACTATAAACAAATTCCAGACCCAGGCACCATTTTCTGCCTGTGCCTTTATATCTGTACTGGGAAATCGAACCCAAGCCATCAAGCTTTGTAAGAAAGTGCCTTTAACCATTAATCCACCTCTCCAGCCCAGCACATGTTTTAAGATCTTAGAATTATAGGCCAGAAACCTGAGTGATTTCATATAGCCCTTGTGAAAAGACCACTTCCAAAAAAAGAATAAATCTAATAAGTAATCTTAAATACATCTAACATAACCAGGGAATTGTTTTTGCCATGTAACTTAATATGTTCATGAATGCAGTATAGACCAAAGGCCAAGAAGACCATCTAGAATATTGCCTACCATAGCTAGATAATAAGATTACCTCATAAATAACTTTTGTTCACATATTTTTTAACAATAGACAAATATCTAGTTGTATGCAGGACCCTACCATTTTCCATAACTTCATTCTTTTTTTTTATTGTCCATAATGAGTTATATTGTTTAGTGGGCCAACAATGAGTTGTTATCCCCAATTCCTTATTTCCCCCTCCCCATCCCCAATCAGCTGGATATCCTCCTCCATGGGCTGTCTGGTTCAGTCTTTGTGGTAGGGGACCATGAATAGCCTAGTATTCAGCCTGGTTCTCCTGGCCCAAGTGTGTTGTTACTGAGGGGGGCCATGCCTCTGATAATCTCCCCCACCACGGCTCTCACAGTCTTTCCGCATAACTTAATTCTTGATGTGACCATACTTTTTAAAATTATTACTAATCTAGTAGACAATATCTTTCTAAATTTTTTTGGAAATTATTAAGTCAGTCTTCATTTTTATTTGAAACGTTTTTAAATTCCCTGAATAATTGAGAGCCTAACATAAAGATGTTTTTCACCAAAACACTGAAGGTTGTGTTGCTGATAGGATAACCCAAAATCTTCAAATACTTTTTTTTCTTTTAATCATGGACATCTTCCTATACAACCATGTGACAACCATCCAAATGAAGAAATCACATATACATCTTACCATTTATCCCCATAATGTCCTTCACTGCGAGGCTCTTGTGCATGAGAAGATATTAGAAAAATGCCACAAGAAAACTATTACTATGAATGCTAACTTAAATTTTTATAATAATATATAATATATTACAGATAACACAGGATAATGCAGATAAATGTGTAACCACCCTAAGAACATTTCTTCATTTATTGAGAAAGTGACAATGTTTATATGTATAAACATAATTCTTACACAAAATCAGCATTGGTAATATGCACTTTCAAGGGAAATTTATCTTACAAATATATAACAAAATAAGAAACATAGAAATCTTTACTCAGTTCACTTCTCCAACATTGGGTGTTACATGATTATATAATATATTCACACTATTAATAAGTATGTTATTTTTTTAATTTTGGGGGAAAATTAAAATTCAACACAAGTAAAAATATATTGTGAGGTCATTATGTGAAAGTATCTCATATATCCTGATGAACTTTCATTATTATTTAGTATATTTGGAAGTCTTTTTTTCATGATAAAAAGCTGTTTTTTTCTTAAACCTGTAAGGGAATAGCTCTCCTTGCTGAATATGTTCACATTCAGTTTTTAGCTGGTGGCACGTTTTCAAAAATAAAAAATCTGATTTCATAAACACCAACATGAGAATTTCTTATTACATGTACCTACATTCTGGGTCAACATACTTGGGGTTTGACATTCAAGACTGTGTCTTTCATTGCTTGATAAGCATTGTTCTGTTTCCTAATTTGAAAGAAGTGTCATGGATGATCTCACCAGAATGAGGTTGCAAAACTTGTACATTCGTAAGTATCTAAATAGATTGACTATGAAACATAGGAGCTGACTTAAAGCAGAGTGCTTCCTCCGCATCCTGTGGCCCTTTTGAGAGAGAGAGAGAGAGAGAGAGAGAGAGAGAGAGAGAGAGAGAGATGGAGAGGTTAGAGATAGCTTAAAATTCTCAATAGCATGAGATTATACTAGTATTTTTAGTAAGTGTAATACTGAGATAAGACGTTCCAGTCTGATTGGGAAAGTTCATTTGAACAAACTACCAATTACAGATGTGCTGATTTAGGGATGGATGGCTTTCACATAGTGCATGAATATCCATAATTGCAAAGTGGCAAGATACTGTCAGGTCGTGAGAGCAAGGTAGAACTGTGAAAGCGTAGAAAAATGGACTGAAAGAGGTAGTGTAGGCTCTGAAAATACAGTACTTAATGTGTCAAACAAAAAGTTCTAATTAGAGTATACAAACTCTTCATTAGGAATGCATTGGTTTCATCTATTCATATACTGGATCTCCATACTTGACTTGGCATAGAATCCTGTCAGCAAAACTCTCCTGACCAGTGGAATGCATGTTGGAAACATATTCAGTGTCGATATAGGAAATGACTGTGGGGGACGCAATAAATGGTTGAAGAGGGAAAGAAAGCAGAGCATGGGCAGGGAAGTGATTAGCTCATAAGGGGAGATGATGGAACATGATTCAGCCAGCATCCATCCTGGGAAAGGCAGAAATAATCAGAGACTCACACTGATAAGCATTCGAATAACATAGGATCAGAAAATTTTAAAGATAGTGAGATAGACAAGAATGAAAAAGGATTACCGTAAAGAGATAATTGCAGAAGATGTGGGAAGAACATTTTGATGAAATCCAAATGAGCTTTCACCTTCACTAAACTCCAAATTTCGCAGCAATCACTATAGGTGTTATAGATATTAAAATAGCATGAATGAGCTTTTGTAGTTTGGAACTACAAGATAGAATCCAATATTTGGGGATGCATCATATAGAATTGTTGCTGTTCTATTGAAAGATATTTTATTGAGGTAAAAGCCTTGCATTATTTGTCCTGATTTATGATATGTGCTAAGATATTTGAAGGGATTTGGAGGGGGATATACCAACAACTGAGTAACCTAAAACTTATGCTAAACAGATGTTGCAAACTTCTATCAGAGAAGGCTACTGATCATTGAGGGTCCTTGATAATTAAGTGAGGTTTTTAAAATGGTAGATAACACTTGGGTAGCTTTCACAGTTGCCAATGCAAGACATCTATTAACAAGTTTGTTTTAATTATACCAAGTTGTTTTTATAAATCACAACACCATTTTATATCATAAATATACTCTTCTACATCTATTGAGGTGATTATGTGGTTCCTCTCTTTGAGTCTGTTTATGTGATGTATTACATATGCAAATCACAGTCAGAGCTGAAGCCTGGAATTCCTGCTCTTTGCAAGTTTGAATGTGCTTGCTTGTCTTTGGAGTTACTGGTAATTGGTTTCTCACTCTGCTTGGACCTGTGAAATGGGATCAGCCTCTTTCACCATTATACAACTTCCCCTCTAGCCATAACTTTAATTAACACTTTCCAACCAAAGCTATGTCTGGTCTAGAGATTCATCAAGTGGTATGCAGCTGACTACAACAATTTTGGTGCGAGAAGTGGGATGATATTGCTGAGATGAATCTGACTGTGTGGATTTGGGTCTTCTACCACTTGTGTGCAGGAAAAATGGGCATGGATTTGGTACTTGCAATTGGAGATGATTTTCAGAGAAGTAAGCCAAGTTATGGACACAATTGTATCAATTATCTAAGTCAGAGATTTTATTTCAGTTTAAGGCAGTCATAGAAGCTCACCTGTTAACTGAAAATGTTGAGGTTTAACATCATAAAAAAGATTGAGTTTTTTAGGACGCAACGAGAGAGCTGTGGCCCATCTAACCCTACCAACCAACCATAGGCCGATGGCTGAGATCCTGGCAAGAGAGGAGCCACCACAGTCATATCAGGGAGGATCCATAGGGAACCCAGCAGACAAACAAGGGATTTATAACCACAGCCATTCAATCAACACAGGATAGGCCAATGAGACAGAAACCAAGAATTTTTGACACAAAGACCCCTAAGCTCACAACATTAAAGCAGCCTTAATACTCATCCACCATGACTCAGAGAACTGAGAGGAAGAGGGGGCGGAAGATTTTGAGTGCCGTGGTGGGGGAGACTGTCCAGAGGCATGGCACCCATCAGTAACAACACACTTGGTCCAGGAAGACTGGGCTGAGTATTAGGATATCCAGGATCCCTTGCCACAAGGACTAATACAAACAGACCACGGAGGAGGATATAAAACTGATCGGGGATGGGGAGGGGGGAAATTGGGGAATTCGGGATAACAACTCATTATTTGCCCACTAAATAATGTAATTCATTATGGACAATAAATATATATTTTAAAAAAAAAGATTGAGGATTTCTTTTGAGTTAGTAACTATCCTATAACTGTCTTCTTTATGGTAGTTCACAGAATTGATATTTAAGGCTGAATTAATGTAAGTAGAGTAAAAGCTTTCAAAAACAGGGTAAATGGTGTCTACTATTTAGTGAAAGTCTTTTGCAGGACAGTGTTGGAAATTTATTAAGCATTATCTCATTTTTCTGGATTTCCAGAGATTATCTCAGAGGCCAGGGTTGAGAATTGAGACTCCCCATTCTAGTAGTAGCTGTGTTCCCAATGTTCCCCAGACATTTTCTGGAACTTGTTTTCTCAACCATAAGGCAAATATTTGAAAAAAAATATTGTTTATCAATTTTAAAATATCAGCACTCTCATTTGGCCCCAAATATGGAAAAAAATGTTTTGCTTTATGAAGTCAAATAATAAAAATAAAAATGTTTACTCTTGTATCTCTTTTAAACAATATAAACTAATATAAACACTGTAATTAGATGATAATATTAAAATAATATAATTAAAATAATAGCATTTTAATAATAAAGTAGTGTAATTAAAGTAATAAAAACAGAGAAGAACAGAAATCTTGCGAAAATATATCACCCAACTTATAAAATTAGAGTATTGAAAATGATGCTCAATGATTTCCAAGGTGATTTTGTCTCTGATGAAATAGGACATACCCTGTTCTTTGATTGTGGCAATCTAAGGTTAGCCTCACCTTCCCTAGAGTACATGTGGCAGTCAGCCACAGGCCACTGGGATGAATCTTCAAACCAGGCACAATTTTGGGGAGGAAAGTATTTATTGAAACTACAGATTGAGGGAAAGTTCCATAACAGCAAAAGTGGCTGGCCCTCACCAAGCAGAGAGAGAAACCCATCTGCAACACCAAACACAGAACAGCAAACAGGCAGGAGGGCAAGGAGAGAATTTATTCCCCTTTATATAGCCTTAGGGTGGGGTCTCACAACCATTCCCCAGACTTAATGGCTTCCAGAGTCTCTGGAATTTCTTTCCTGCATGGCCCACACAGGAAAGGATATTTACTTCTATCTTCTTTGAGCTTCTTTACATCCTGCCACCTAATGAGAGGCTGCCTTCCTGTGAACATCTTCAGAGACCCATCCAAAATAATTAAAAAGATCCAAGTTGACAACAAAACTTAACCATCACAGGTCTACCCCTTGTCAACTTGACATCAAACAGTATCTCCTTACATCATGCGTTTAACACAGAGCAATCATTTCCAACTGCTATGAGGCATAACAAGGAAAGACTGGGCCACTGCAAACTTAACAAATATCACCAAATATCCACGTCTGCAGTTTAAGTCCCATAGCACAACCAGTGACTGACAGTCTCCAGTTTTTTCGATTCTGTCCCTCCAGCCTGGCTGAGTACCTGGGGAAACTTCCATCCCAAGCCAACAGTGCTCCATGGTAGCCCTTGCAAAGTCTTGATATGTCCAAAACATCTTTGGATCTCCATTGCAAACTAAGGTCCACCTTCCAATGGCTTCAATGGCCAAGCAGGGACTTCATGCCCTGTTCCACATACCACGTCTTAGCCGTGGCTCCTGGAAACGTGTGCACTTCATGACCCACTCCATGCATGCATTTCTCATGCTTCCAAAAGCAATACCAGGTATGCAGGACACAGCCATGTTGTTAGTTCAGGGACAAAATAGATATGACCTTAAAGAGCAGATTCCTTTCTTTCATCAATTTCCTTTCCAAAGAGTTTGCACAGTCTATCTTTCTGTCCAAGTTGACATCAAAACTTAACCATCACAGTACCTTTCCACAAAAAGAATGAAGGGGAGATTGGATGAAAGGCTACAAGAGGTTTATTCAAACCTTGAGTCCAAGAAAAGATAGACAGCCTTGAAAGGCAGCAGGGAGAACTGGGAAGATAACATTGACCTTAGTGGGTTGCCTCGGAGAGTCCTTCTTCTTTGAAGCTTTTTTTGGAGGTGGAAGGGTTAACAGGGATTCTCACACAAATTTGGGTCAACTGTGGGAGAAACTATTAATCCTATTACATTAATGTTTCATTTATACTCGGTTAAGAATATGTTACGCGTGGTCAGAAACCCAGGATATATATTTATGATAGGAAATAGCTAACCACATTAATTACTGTCATTTTTTTTCTTTTTAGTTTGAGGCCAGGTATAGGCTGAATTATGCTGAATTATTTTTAACTAAGGGACTGGCAGTGACTGGCAATTTAGGGTTATTTCATTATAGTATTTGAAATCTGCCTCCTCTCCCAGCTCCTCAACATTCTGCCTATTTAAAAAATCACAACAAAAAAACAGGTTACAGCTTATACAATTCATACCCCCCAGGACCATTCCAGAAATCCCATTGAGGTGGGTCCTCAGTGTGTTGGGTGCAGGGAGGAGAGAAATGTGTATACCATCATTAGACTTGTTCATGCAGTGTTTCTAATTAACATAAAAACTTATAAAAATCACATCTAAATTTCTATGATAATTCAGCATTTAAAAATTTAAATTTGGCATTTATATGCTTGTTTTAAAATATATATATATATATATTGAATTTTAGTAATACCATAGATTAATGAAATACTCTTAAATCCTAATGTATTCCTTTTATTTCCTCATTAATAACAATTAACATTTTCTTCCATACATTCATTTACATATGACTTCAATAACTGAAAATAAAGATCAAGGTAATGCATCAGTAAGACAGCACATCAGCTGGACACATCTTATTGCACAGAACGAAAGCTGTATAAGAACATAAGATCTTTAGCACCTTTCAGTTGGGAAGTTTCTTTGAAGCTGATCACCTAGTACAGCTTTGCCATCTTACACCAGACATTCATTGACCTTCCAACAACCTTTAGCCATGGTGAACTCAAAAGCAACTTACTTAAACTCCTTGAAACTGGTGATTCTAGAACACTTTACATTTTTACGTGATTTTTAAAACCCTATAGCAGAAAATGCTCCCGTGGTGCTTTGGTAAATGTGGCCAGGTAGAATCCTAATAACCACAGCTGAGCTGACTTGCTGAATTAAAAATGACAAGCTGTATCTGAATATTCCCTCTCCTCATGAATATATATTTTTCCTCTTCACATCCAGCAACAAAGACTCATGTGATAAATGACCCTGATGCACATTAGCCCTCTTAACATTAAATTACGCTTTTTTAACCCTCCAGACTTATCATTCATAGAATATATAACATACCCAGAAGGTCTTTCCAGCCAGCAATACAGCTTGCTAGTGCTGAACCAAATTTAAATCTCCCTGAACTCACAATGAAATTACTTATTCATCTGATTGCTCTACTCAACTAATGATTTTAAGATACCACGTTCAATTGAATAATTATACAAGGGAGATGCCAAATGCCCATCATTTCCAGATTGGAATAATTTATTAATGCAGTTTTTCCTATTCCATTTAGCAGTACCACCTTTTAAAGAGACATAAGTGCAAGGCAGATACAATGATATGTAACAAACAAGAGAAGTGAAATGTACCCTGGGCAAACTGTAGTGTTAATAGAGTAAGTTATAGAAAAATAAAAAGATTCATCAGAAGAGAAGAATGTATCTGGAAGAGATCCTAAAATCGTGTTCACATCCATGCACACACATGTTTTTATTTACACACACAACACACACACACACACACATATATATATATATATATATATATATATATATATATATATATATAAACATTGCGGCTTAGAGAATAGAGGTGTTTCTCCATTTATGAATAGCTTATAGCACACCAAAATTCAAAAACTGCATTGGAGTGTTGGAAAGAGGGTTCATTGGTTAAAGGCACCTCCCTGCGAAGGCTTATGGCCTGGGTTCACTTTTTCAATTCCCATGATGAAAAAAGTGGTGCCTGTATCTGGGGTTAATTTGCAGGTTCAATTGGTCCTGGAGCCCTCATTATCTCTCTCACTCAGTCTCTTCCCTTGTAAATATTTTTTTTAATCTACATCAGAGCTCACTTTTCTCCCAAGGTCTGTTCTCAAGCATGGATATTGTGTGTATTTATTTCCTACTTGAGAATTTCAAAGAAATATCCCCTTCCCCATTTTCATACCCCAGTATATTCTCCTGTTTTGACACACTGTATTTCTTTAATGTCTATTTAATCCAACAGTCCAGTGCTTATTATACAGTCCCCTTTGTGGTGCCAGATGGGATGTATCCTCTGGGTGCCTGGCCATAGGCCATAGATTTATCTCATTTCTTTATGATTTCAACTATGAAATGGTAATTTGTTATATAACATGCTACCTTTGAAATATCAATACTTAATTCCATAATAACCTTAATATAAGTGTACTAGAACAATTAAGTAGGAAAAATAGAAAAATCATGGTATTCTACCAATGTTTATAATTACTAAAATGGTCTTTACAAAATGTTAATTTTCAACAAAAGCTAAGTCTTGTGTATTACAGGGCCTATAGATAAGATGTTATCTCAGATAAATAATAATACTCTACATAAACCTAATTGTCAGATGGCAACACATTTAACCATAATAAACCATGCTGTGCTGTGGTTGTGGCTGAAGATTGTGAAGAAGGAGAAAGGAGCTGGGAAGGGGGAAGCCTCAAGCGCTGTGAAGTGGTTCTTGGCCAAGCAATGGGGAACTCTGGAGCAGGAAATTGGATTAATGATATCTATTTTAACCAACCAGGTTTAGAGTCCAAATAACCTTGTTGGCTAGGGAAAGTTATTTCCAGTAGAAATAGTGATAATTATCTATTTACATAAATAATAAAAGAAAAAAAAACACTTGGGCAGTAGGAAGCTTATTATATAGTGTCCATGTTTTTGCTTCTTTTTAACTATTTTTTTCTTTATTGTTCATAATGAGTTACATTGTTTAGTGGGCCAACCATGAGTTGTTATGCCCAATTCCCTGTTGCCCCCCTTCCCCATCCCCAGTCAGCTGGATATCCTCCTCCGTGGGCTGTCTGGATCAGTCTTTGTGGTAGGGGACCATGGATAGCCCTGTCTTCAGCCGGGTTCTCCTGGCCCAAGTGTGTTGTTACTGAGCGTTTCCAAGTCTCTGATATTCTCCCCCACCACGGCTCTCACAGTCTTTCCACCCCCTTTCCGCTCAGTTCCCTGAGTCGTGGTGGGTGAGTATTGAGGCTGCTTTGGTGTTGTGAGCTTAGGGGTTTTTGTGTCGAGATTCGTTGGTTTCTGTCACATTGGCTTATCTGTTGTTGATTGAATGGCTATGGCTGTGGGTCCCTTGTACATCCAATCATTCTCTGTGGGGTTCAGGCTTAAACTATAATGCATTTTAAGTGGTTATTATTATAAATATGACATTGCTACTCTACCCTCTTTAATAGCCACACTGGATAAAATGCAAAAAAAAAAATGGACCAATGGTGCTCAGTGTTCCAGCTTCTGCTGGACAATTTATTAAACATTTTAGATGGAACATGTTTCCAAATGTTTCCTTGCTTCAGTTACTTATCTGTATAATGGGGATCACTTCTACATTCAGAAAAGCACTTGGCTATAGTATTTATTTAAGGAACACAAAATTAGCAGTAGTAATTGCTATTTTGCGCTTGAAATGGATACTAATTCTTCAGTGGGTTTCTGGGTGAGACACTGTTGAAGAGGTGACTTCACAGCCACATTGAAATTCAACTCCCATGTAGATAGAAATGGGAAATGATAACCTGTTACAGTCAAGCTTCTTATTGTGAAGACACAAAATATCTGACCCAAGCAAGACAGGGAAGGGAGATACACATTGTTCTGGTCCATGGTTTGATCGCCCAGCCCAACATGGCGGGGGAGGATGAAGCCTCTCCTCACATTGTGTTCACAGTCAGGAAACAGAATGTGATATTCCTCACTGACTTTCCCCTTTTTCTTAAATCTGAACCCACGGAATGGAGACTCTTGCATTCAGAAAGATCTTCCTTTTCAAATAAATCTTTCTGGAAACACTGTCATTGACACACCCAGAGGTGTGTGTCAGTGGTGATTCCAGATGTGACAAAATGTCAATGAAGATAGATCATCACATAGCCATATTTTTCTTTATAATTACTAGAAAATGAAATTCTTGTCAGTTGGTTTTTTATACTGAATCCAAGAGTATATATTAAAGAGTATATTTTAAAGAGTTTTTAAAGGACATTTTTAATCAATGAAATGGGATAATTTCTGAAATTTAGAACTGATGCAGTAGCTTAATGACTTTCTGAAGGAATCAGTTCCAAAACATGTAATTTGTGAAATGTTCAAATATGTCACATTTGTTTAAAAAAAAAAAAAAAGGAACCACCAGTGGTGTTGAAATTGCATACTCACACCAGAACTGTCACAAAGGGGGCCGTTTCCCTATAATTCATCACATTTCTGTTTAGATTGAAAGTGATAAACAGGGCAAGACACAATAATAGATGACATGCCTCATTCTTAATGCCGTTTCAATCTAAAAATCCCAGAGCCAACTATTATCCACATACCAGCTCGTTGCACGTGAGTGACATTTTTCTTTTTATTTGAAAAAAAAATGTGGAAGCTGAGCAAGATTAATTCAAACCCACATGGTGTAATGAATAAAGCACATATTTTAAAACTATCCACTATATAACTGTCACTATCTTTTGTGTTTTAGGACTTGGATTAGAAAGCCCCAAAAGACAAAAAAATAAATAAATAAACAAAAAATAAACAAAAAATAAACAAAATTAGATTTGTTCATTTTTGTAGACAGTTAGCTATCTACTTGCATCTGGTGAACTCAAGGACCTGACTTTCTGCTCCAAGTCAGTGAGAAATTGTGAGTCAAAAATCAAGGTGAGACAGAAATGGAAACCTTTTACAAATGAATCGAGAACATTCTCTTGGAAATTCAAATGAATAAAATGCAAATGTGTTTTTCTTCTTTCTTTTATTTTCTTGAAGTTAGCCATTTATTTGTTACAAGTATCTGTTTCCTAGATTATTCAGTAACTACAATCTTGATCATTCTAGAATTCAGTGCCAAAGAATAAACATACTGAGCTACAGAAAGTATAACTGAAGACGAGGAAGTATTTCCTTCCATGCAGTGATATCAGGTATGTTCCAAGTGGGTTGACTTGACAAGAGAATCCTAAGAGCATTGGAGTCTCCTTCTAAATATAATTAGCACATAAGTACAGAGAATCCCATGGTATTTTGTCATAAGAGAGAATGCACTTAATGAAACCCATTTCAGGTCCACCTAATAGAGTCCATCTTCAGCCACATAAAATTGTAACAATCAGGATAGACCTACCTGTAAACAGAGTCACTGGATAGGTTGTGAGATATTATTTCTGAATTTTCAGGAATTTATGTCTCAATTTACTTGGTGATATTAAAAAAAAAACATAACGAAGACAATTTCTGGACCAGAATTTCAGTTATTTTTGTACTATAGAAAAAAAAAGAGATGACTTAATCTCCTTATGTGAAATATTACATATAAAGACAGTGTAATTCTACTCATGTTGCTATAGTGACATTTACATGAGGAGGTAAATGACTGCTTAAATCGATTATGTCTAAAGTAAAATTTAGTAGAGGATATGGGAAAGGAGTGCAGAAGCACATTTGAAATGGGAAATCGGAGGATGAGACCATAGGAAGAAATAAGAACAAAGGACACAGAGAAGAAACTATATTTCACTCAATATGCTCAATATGACTCTTTGATGAACTTGTTACAAAGAAACAAAAAAATAAAGTATGAGATGGAACATTTTTTTCTCCAAAATCCTGAATGTATTTTATTTATTCATTTTCGAGCAGAGAGAGAGAGAGAGAGAGAGAGAGAGAGAGAGAGAGAGAGAGAGAGAGATATCGCACCAGGGCCACCACCTTGTGGGTCTGGCTTATGTGGGTCCTGGGGAATTGAACCCAGGGCCTTAGGCACTAGAGGCAAGTGCCTTAACCGCTGAGCCATCTCTCCAGCCCGAATGTATTTTTTTATTTAAATTTTAATTTTAAAGGGATATAATTATATCCCCTCTTTCACCTCTGATTCCACTAAAGTCCCTCCCCAGTGGGGTTGTTGGCATTTACTGTGGGGTGCTGAAAGCTTTAATCTATCTGGAGTGGGAAAGGGGACATACCTCAGCATAATACAATCCACACTGTGGTTCTTACCATCTTTCCCTACCTGCTTCTATAATGCCCCCTGAGCCTTGGTGGGTGTGGTACAAATCTAATTTACTCTTGAATTTTTCTGTAGCCTTTGGTTCTCTAGGGTTGTTTTTAGCTTGTTTGTTTTTGCTTTCTTTTTTTGTTTGTTTGTTTGTTTTGAGGTAGGGTCAAGATCTAGCTCAGGTTGATCTGGAATTCACTATGCAATCTGAGGCTGGCCTCAAATTTACTGTGATCTTCCTACTTCTGCCTCCTAAATTGCCGTGATTAAAGGTATATACCATCTCTGTTTTTGACTTTAATGCCTTCCAAACTGTTGTAGAAATAGCCAGTAACAAACAGACAAAGCCTTCACAGCAAGAGGAGAGGGGATTTTTAATTTTACACCCGGACCCAGGGGTCCAAGCATAACTGAAGCATTGGCCTCGAACCCCAGTTACAAAGAGATTTTATACTAGGGCACAAAGATGTGTGTGTGTGTGTGTGTGTGTGTGTGTGTGTGTGTGTGTGTGTGTGTGTGTGTGTGTGACATTAGGCACGTAAATTACAATCACCTAGCAACTCACACATGTACAATGGGTTTCTGGTACAGAGAAGAGTATGTGACATGTAAATTACCATCACCTAGCAGTTCACACATTTACAATGGTTTTCAGGAAATTCAGATACTCTCTTCAGGTATTCTCAGACTTCATCTTTCCTAACTTCCTTATCTCACAGAACTTCTGAGCCCTGACAGTTTCTCACCCCATGCAATGAGAATGGCCATCTGGTAGACAAATTTCTGTAGAATGTAACAGTGAATATAGGGGAGGGGGGCAGTGAGTTCACGCTCATTTTGCTATAATAAAACCAAAACCACATAGAAAGTGCAGGCAAGCTTGAGATGCCATTGTTCTCTCCCTTAGGACCTTCTCCTTTGAAAAGAACTTTCATTTTTACTACCTTGATACTCTGAGGTCTTGTCATCAGAGAATCTTACCTCATACAGCAGTACAGAGGAATAGATTTCACTATAATGGTGATAATCTCCTTAGTCATGTTAGCTTAAGTGGCTGAGGTCTCCAGGCCTGGAACTTTAAAATTTCTCACGTTTATTTTCCATCCAAACTTTATATTCTGCATGTTTCTTCTACATTTTCTTTTACAGTATAGGTCAAGTGAAGCAGCTAAGAGAAACTGCTCCACAGACTTAATAAAGTTTCCTCTGCAAATTATACTAGTGTCTTCCTTTGAAACTTTAAATTTGGTTACAGTCAGATTCTCAGGATATGGGTAGAATGTAGGCAATTTCTTTTCCAGAATATCATATGAACTTCATCTAGCCAATCTAGGTATACTTCTTATTTCCTTCTGAAACCTCGTGAGGCAAGTCTTCATTTGGCATATTTCTCTTGGCTTCTGGTCTTCCAAATTCTTATCCTAAAGACTCATTAAGCTCTTCCTGCAGCACAGTAAGGCTATTTTAGTCCAAAATGCCAAAATAGCCCACATTTCTCTTACAAATCAGTTCCAAACAACTAAGAACTACAAGATCATGTTGTTGTTACAGCCCCACTTCTCAGTACATTTTTTTTTTAATATGTTACTTTTTTGTAGCCAGGAAACAAAGACTCAAACAGAGCAATTGAGGAAGGAAAAGGGTTTAATTCAGTTTACATTTCTAGAGTTCTTAACATCAGTGAAGGCATGAAAGACATAGTCACATTTCCCCAGTGTCAGGAAGCAGAGAGAATGAGATGAAATAGCAATCGGAATTATGCCACAAAAACCTTATGATTTGTCCTGAGTAATACACATCCTCCAGCAAGGCTTTATTGCCTAAAAGTTTCACAACCTTTCCAAATAGCACTACATGATGGGCTTAGTGCTTAAACAGTTTAGCTTATGTGTGGGTGGGGACAGCATTTTATATTCAAACCATCATATATAGATGAGATATTCTCTGAGACAGTCCCAAATTAGTCCTGACTGGATTGGTCTATCTCCCTTAGTTTCAGGTTGAGAATGATCACCCAATAGGAGTTACCACCAGGTTGCTAGAAAGGAGTAACTTATTCCATTGCCTGAAATGGGTTGTTTGTGCAGTTCGATGAAGGAGGGATTCAACCTTTCCAAGTGCATTCTTAGAAAAGGATATGTGCATAGTGACACTAAACTGGAGTCACCATATTGAGTTTTCTTGATGCTTGCCTGAATATCAGTGGCATCACTCATTCCATGAACAAACACGTGAGAAGCAGCAGCTTAAGAGAAGAAGGGGTTTATTCTGGTGGATGGTTTTGAAGGGATAGGTTCCATCTTGGAAGGTGGAGGAGTCAGCAGGATCCTGAGACCAGCCTGTCATTGTGCAGTCATAATGTGGAAGGAGAGAAAGAGAGAGAGAGAGAGGAGAAAAGAGAAGAGAGAGGAAGAGGAAGAGAAAGAAAGAAAGAAAGAAAGAAAGAAAGAAAGAAAGAAAGAAAGAAAGAAAGAAAGAAAGAAAGAAAGAAAGAAAGAAAGAAAGAAAGAAAGAAAGAAAGAAAGAAAGAAAGAAAAGAAGGAAGGAAGGAAGGAAGGAAGGAAGGAAGGAAGGAAGGAAGGAAGGAAAGAAAGAGAATGAGGAAAATGAAGAGAAACAAAGTAAGGAAGAGAAAGAGGAAGAAGAAGAGGAAGGAAAAGAGAAGAGAAAGAGAAAATATTGGGAAATGGGGCTGGGCTTTAAAATTGCACGGCCTGCTCATATTGACCCACTTCCTCTAGAAAGGAATCTTGTAAAGATCACAGCACCTTCCCACACACAGCCACCAGATGAGGACCAAGTGTTAAATCACAGGAGCCTATGGGAAACATTTCCCATTCAAGCCATAACACCTGCCTCAATTCTTCATTGAATCAAACTGTTTTCCCTGTGTCTCTGGGTTGCTGTTTCTGAAGATTTCCTTTACCTATAAGACTCATGTTAAATAAATTTTATGCCTATTCTGTCTCTACTGGACTTATTTTATTAATAGGCTTATGGACTGAGGCTTTTATACACTTTGAGAAAGGTATCACTCGTTTTTGGCCCTATGCTACTTTCCGTACATATAAAACTGATAAATTTCATATAGAGTCTAAATATTTAGCAAGTTTCCTAACATTAAAATCTTTCCTTTACTTCTCCCAGGGACTTTGGAAATCAGAGTTATGCATAATGCTTTTAAATTCATCCTGCTTGATTCTCAGCAATGTACTTGATTCTTTTGGGATAAATTTCTTCTACTATTGCTCTAAACAGAAATAGTAAAACAGTGGAGGTTTTTCCCTAATACATTATAGAATGAATGGTCTATTCAATGAGATGGTGGATGTATTATATACTTTTATATAATTGTGTTCTGTCCATCTTGAAAGTGAATGATAAGCTTTTGTTTTTTACTGAGTTAACAATTACAAAATTTATACTGATTTCAAAAAATAATTATAAGTTTACCTTAAAACTTGCAAAATGTTTCATAAAAGATGCAGCAATATTTAAGTGTGAAATGTTTCTACAACATATTTACAAATTGGTAAGCAAAAGTTACATACATATGCATTTATCATCCATCAAGAGATGAAGCCAATATGATAAGATAGGTTAATTTTGTGAATGTTCATTTTAGTACTTTTTCAACCTCTCCATATGTTTGAAAATTTTGAAAATGAAAGTGTTAGGAAAATAAGAAGAAATAGCATCTGTTTCTATTTATTTGATATGGGAACACTTTGGATGACTGGTTACATATTCATATAGTGTTGGTCTGTGGTATGATATGGAGCTAAGTCTCCAAATTCACATTTATTTTTTTTATTGTCCATAATGAGTTACAACATTTAGTGGGCAAACCATGAGTTGTTATCCCCAATTCCCCGCTGCCCTCTCCTCCCCTATCCGCTGGATAACCTCCTCCATGGGTCGTCTGGATCAGTCCTTGTGACAGGGGACCATGGATAGCCTAGTATTCAGCCAGGTTCTCCTGGCCCTAGTATTTTGTTACTGAGGGGTGCCATGCCTCTGGACTGTCTCCCCCACCACGGCTCTCACAATCTTTCCGCCCCCTCTTCTGCTCAGTTCCCTGAGTCGTGGTGGGTGAGTATTGAGGCTGCTTTGGTGTTGTGAGCTTAGGGGTTTTTGTATCGAGATTCATTGGTTCCTGTCTCACTGGTTTATCCTGTGTTGATTTAATGGCTGTGGCTGTGGGGGCCCAAATTCACATTTAGCACCTATAGTTCTTAAAGAAACACATTAGCACATTTCCTAATTTCAAATAGAGATGTGCAGAGAAGATATCTGCCTGAAGTCATAAGTATTGGAGAGACAATGGAGGAAGAGCAGAGTAAATATCAAACATTGTTGATATTTTACAATAATTTCTAACTTTAAGGTTTTCTTAACTTAATGTTAAATACATATCAACAAATATAAAATATGATAGATGAAATGAAGAAACTTAAATGTATTTATTTTATCATTATGCTCATGCCCTTCTTCAATATCCATGTGTTCGGTGTCACTTGATATATAAAGAAATATCTGATCCAATTAACTGACAACTACAGATTTCTGTTTCTATAATAATTCCTTGTCATTACACACTAGTTGTGAGCCACATCATTGCTTAAGTATGTTCATTGGAAATAATGCATAAAGAAATTCAAGTAAGGCTGAAGAGATGTCTTATTGGTTAAGGCCTTTGCCTGCAACACAGAAGGACCAGAGTTCAATTCCCCAGTGCCCATATAAAGCCAGATGCACAAGAGGGTGTATGTAATCTGGAGTTCCTTTGCAATGGCTGGAGGCTCCGTTGTACTCCTCTCTCTCTCTCTCTCTCTCTCTCTCTCTCTCTCTCTCTCTCTCTCTCTCTCTCTCTCTCTCTCTCCCTCTTGAGCTCTTAAATAAATAAATAAAATATTTAAAAAAGAAATTCAAGTAGCTATCTAGGTATGAATCTCTAAATCTCTAATATGCAATACAAGGTTTTAACGTCAGTTCAGAAAGTCTGATATCCCAAGGGAGTGTTTTAGGGAAAATTCCAGTTTGCATTAGGGATTTGGTTGAGATTCCATAGAACCTGGGCATTCAGACTGGCCTAATAGCGGAGGGAAAGAATCTCATGCTATCTACTGATCTATTCTCTAGTCAAGAGTAATTGTGAAAAAGAAAAGACTTTTCTCACTGATGCAATGCACCTCTCATTATTAGAATCTGGATGGAGAAGCTCATTGTCTTCACAGTCCTGGAGTGCAGACATTAGAATTAATGCTCAGGTATTACCTCAGAGAAAATGGTCAGCCCAGTGCTTTCTTACAGTGTATTTTATCTGTATGTGGTGGCTTTCTCCAAAAGAAATCATGTAAATAAAGTCAAAGTCACCCAGGATGCCAATAAAAATAGCTAGAAATAACATTGTCAACAGAGTTCTAAAATAAAAGTTACAAAACATTCATGAAATAAATTGAAGAAAGCCCCAAAATATAGACATGCATTCTATATTCATAGGTTGGAAGATTTAATATAGTTAAAATATCCATACTTCCCAAATCAGTTCACAGGTTCAATGGCATAATTCATAGCAATAGAAAAGTTCACACAGGAAATTCATACTGAAAACAAAAGACTCTGAATATCTGAAGCAATCTTGCACATTAAAGAGCTAAGCAGAAGAGAGACTTCTCAAAGACACACATCAAAACATACTATTCAGAGATAGTGAATTGGACTCTGCAGCACAAAGATCAATGTAATAGAGCAGAGAACACATGCAAACCCATGTAAACCCAACTGATTTTTGAACAGTGCATCAAAAACCTACAAGAGAGAAAGGGCAGATTCTTCAACAAATGAGACTGGAATAAAATGGATCTCAAGAACAAAATTCCCACAATATCTGAAAATCAACATAGATCAAAGTCGGAAATATAAAGCTTAGAATTGGTCCTAAAAAAGTGATATAGATAAATTATGTCAGGACATTGGAGTTTAGATTTTCTTTTTAAAAGACTACAAAAGCAAAAACTATGAAAGCCAAAGCAGATAAATAGGATTAAAGAAAATAAAAGTGCCTCAACTTAGAAATGGAAAGATAAAAAAAAAAAAAAAAACAGAATTTGTGCAGAAGAGAAAATGTGCCTGTTTACCTGAAAGGGATTTATATCCAGAATGCTAAGTAACTCAAAACAACTCAAGAATAACAAGCAAATAATTTGCTTCTAAAATGAAAATTTTATTAGGGGATTTATCAAAAGTGATGTATAAATGACAAAATCATGTGAAAAACATGTTCAGTGTCATTGACTACCAGGGAATTGGAAATGAATGTCACAATAAAAAATCCTCTTACTCACATTGGAAGGCTTTAAGCCAAAGGATAGAAAATGTCAAGCAATAGAGAAGATGCAGAGAAACTGAACTCTCATGTACTGTTGTTGGGAATGTAAATAAATATAGACATTGTGGAAATTAATATGAAGGTTCTTCAAAATACTAACAATACTATAAGTATTGTGTGACCAACCTGTCCTATACAACTCATTACTTACACTGTAGAAAAAAATGTATATCAATGTGTGACTAGTATCCCCATGTTTATTGGAGCATTTTTTACAATTACCAACATGCAATATCAAGAAGAGATCCATTGATGGAAAAGTAAAAAATGGGAAAGTTGGTATATATCAAAAGTGGGACATAAGTCCACTATTAAAATGAGGAAATTTTAATGTGCAAATTTGTGACAACATATATAACACTGGAGGAAATTAGCCAGATCTATACAAACATATGCTTTCACTAATTCTGAAAGTAAAAAAAAAAGTTGACATAATTTATTTTTATATTTTTTATTTTTAATATCTTTGTTATGAATAAGTGCATACATATACCTTGAATTAGCAAATCTTTTGAAGTTATCCCCATTTCCCTCCTCTCTGTCCCCTGCCCACTAGGGTCCTTACTTGGTGTGCATACTAGATCTGTCACAATTTAAAAAATGTATAAAAATATTTTATTTATTTATGAGAGAGAGAGACAGAGAGACAGAGATAGACAGAGAGAATGGGTGCTCCATGGTCTCCAGCCATTGCAAAGAACTACAGATGCATCCGTCCCACCTTGTGTATCTGTCTTTAAGTGGGTACTATGGAATTGAACTCAGGTTCTTCTGCTTTAGAGGCAAGCACTTTAACCACTGAGCAATTTCTCCAGACCTGTTGACACAGTTTTTATCAGGAGAGAAGAGGAAGGGTGAACAATAGATAAGGAAATGCACTTAGATAAAGAGAATATTTTCCAATCTTCTATAACACATAACGATACTAAAGTTTAAATTTAATTTTATATATGTAGGTAAAAGAGAATAGTTTCAGGGTTTCCAGCACAAAAAGACAAATTATTAAGGAGACAGAAATGCTATAACTATGTTTTGATCACTATACATTGTGCATATGTCATTTTCACAATGTATGCCTAGATATATACAATTATTAGGTGTTAACATAAAAAAGAAACCTTTTATAGCAGCTTCTGGTATTGCAGAGCTGAAACACGAACTACATGGAAAGTTCAGACAGGAGGATTCTTATCTCTGTGATTGAATGAATTCAAATCGAGCCTGGGTAATTTAGGGAGACCCTGTTTCCAAAAGAAAAGAAGGTCTGAGAATGTACCATCATGGTAGAGAAACTGACAGGCTTGAATGAAATCTTGGGTTTGATCCCCAGAACCTCAACAAAAATATGTAAAGAAAGTCACCAAGTACAAGAAGACACTGAGTGCCTGGCCCCAGCATCTTCACACAAACACGTGTAAACTTACCCACGCACACATGTGTACACTCACACACACACGTGTACACTCACACACACGTGTACACTCACACTCATGTCCATCCGCAAACATGCACACATGTAAATACTGTTAGAGGGACCTGTTTATTTTTCGATACTGCCAAGCTTGTGTTTTCAAGGATTTGCCCTTCCATTTTCAAAGACTAGGGAAACTCTCCCAGAGATGACAAAGCTTGATTCAATTGCGCCTGGTTATAGGCCTTTGAAGACTCAATGAAGTGATCTTGCCTAAAAGTGAGTTATTGTCTGTTTCACTGCTATTTTTATCTACCATTTATTTCTTTCTCTTAAGAATAAAGTTTAACATTTAGGGAGATTGCTAAATAGATAAAGTGTTTGCCCTGCAAATATGAACACCTGAATCCATCCATGTAAAATGCCCTCACATAATCTCAGGCCTGGGGAGGCAGAGCAGGGAATCCTTTGGGTTGACTGGCGACTAGCCAAAATAGTGAGGTCTAGATTCTACTAAAGACCCTGCTTCAAAGAATGATAAGGGAGAGAGTAAATGAGGATGGCTAGCCTCAGGCTCTGACCTTTACACACATGCCCACACATGAGCCCAAGAACACACCTGAACATGCATACACACAAGCATCAACACCAGACACATAGACATGCAGAAAAGAATCGGAATTGAGAAAGATATGAAAAACAAACAAAAGAACTAACAAAATAGTCTCAGGATTTATTTGTTCATATTCTATCATTAAAAAAATACTACCAATATTTAAAATAATGAGAAATCCTAAACCTATCTTAGCACCAACTAAGTCATTATGGTCCACTTGATTTCTGATATGATAACATCTGTATTCCTATTTCATTTGTTAAAAATAATAAATGTTAACTTAGCCTGTAATTTAGAAAATTGTTATTCTATAAACACGTTTAATCATGTCGCTAAAACAAGTGGCAAGAAATAACTATAGAGAGAGATGAATAGAATCATAATGCTTCTGAAATAGCCTTGCAATAGCCTGTTGTGCATTTGAACACTGAGTGGGCTTTGGCTGAAATCTATTGACTCTGAGACTTCTATTGTATCTAGACTCTCCCTGTATCAAACCTTTCCAGGCTTTTAACCCACATTAAATTTTATTTTCTTTTTAAAAATATTTTATTTATTCATTTTCAAGCACAGAGAGAGAGAGAGAGAGAGAGAGAGAGAGAGAGAGAGAGAGAACCAGGGCCACCACCTTGTGTGTCTGGCTTATGTGGGTCCTGGGGAATTGAACCCCGGGCCTTAGGCACTGGAGGCAAGTGCCTTAACCGCAGAGCCATCTCTCCAGCCCCATTAAATTTTATTTACCTGTAATTTTTTTTGTTCACAGTGAAATCTTACATATTTCATCTCAAATGTGCCCCCCCCCGCGTTTTTAGGCCAGTCTCTTCCATAACAAGGTTGTGCATTCATAGATGGACAAAGTGATCAAATATGTAATATACTTTTCATCATTTTCACATATATGTACATATATATACATTATATAGTAAATAGATAACTATATTGCATATATTAAATATAAACCACATATATGTGAATTATATTTAAAATTTATATATATATATATATGTGTTTATGTATCATATATATATATATATATATATATATATATATATATATATATATATATATATATATATATATATATATATAATTATTAGCTTCATTAGATTGTAGCGCCCAGACTGCATATATTAAGAGTGTCCTTGTGAGGCTCTAAGAACCTGCACCATATTTGCAGAACCAGGAAGGAGAACGGCAATGGTAAATGACAGTGTCCTATCATGGAAACAAAGAATTTTGCAAAGCAGGCGCTGAGTCCTGATGTTTTCAGAAATGACATGAAATATGAGCGCAGTAATACAAGCAGGCAAAGTACAACAGACTAAAACTACTGCAAGCAATGCGACTTAAGTGCACTAGAGTTCATATACTGTGTTTCTGGTGTCTGGCAGTTAGAGTGTTATTAACAAATAACTTTACACTGAGGATGCAATGAAATAACCTTATGCAAAGAAACTAGATAGAATGTGAAAGGTTTCAATATGTCTAAAGATGTTATCTTATAAAAACATAATTCATAAAATAATGACTGGGCACTTATAAACCTGCAGTAACTGGATTTCAACAGAGAATTGTATTTGAAGTGACTACTTTATAGTCATTTTTCTAAAGATAGTCTACAAGAGTAAATGCCTTCATTCTCATATGGTCTTTCCTGCAATGAAAGAAGCCATCCTAAAGATACATGCTTTGCAAAATGAGCATCTGAGCAACAAAACCAATTCTTAATAAGATAATGGTTATGGCATGGAGGTAACCTTACCAATAAAGGACTTGTTGAGACTGTACTGTGTATTTTAGACTGTACTTACTCAGCTTCATTCAATACTTAAGGATATTTATTGTCTTCCTATAACAGTCTTCAGAAGCTTAAATGCCATGTACAAAGCTGAGCAGTTATGAACATTTTTATTAGCAAAAGTCATGCTTTTGTTTCTTAAAATGCACTTAATCCGCTGTCTGCAGCTGCTAAATCATAATAAAATTTAGTTAAAATTATTTAAAATAGAGTGAACACTGGAAGGGTGAGGGTGATAACCTTCCTGAGGTTTCTTCCTATGGTAGAATAAATGTCCATCTGCCTCACAGACTCTACATACGACTTCAGAGATGAGTGGCTTTCTCAGTGTTCTGAGCCATCATGCGAAGAAGGGAGACATCAGTGTTGACAAGGTTCAAACACTGGAGGAACACCACTGTGCTACGTGGACAGTGATACTGATAGAGATTCTGCCCCATGGACATGTTTCCTTCAAGGAAATGACATGTGATGGGTGAGTAAATGCTGGTAGGCATAAGAGATGACTGACCCTTGCTGGATTCATGTTGTGATATTGATGAATGGCCACCCTGAGCTTATCTGCCTCCTTATAACTGGTTCCATTTATGGCCATTTGTCTTCATCCAAGTTCTCTCATATAACACATCACTCTTTGTATCCTAACCCTCATGAATCTAATCTATGACTCTGACATTAGTCACTCTTGGCCTTTCGTTTTCTTTCTATTGTGCCATTTGTCATAGACGTTTGCATTTTTTATGCTGCAACATTTGAGAGACCAGCATGCACCTTGTAAAGTTTTAAGGAAAGTCAAAAGCAGTAACAATGACTGTCATTTTGAATTCATATATGGGATTTATCAAGGGGTGCATATTGTTGTAATATGAATAATGGTTTAGGTCAAAATGAAAGTATTATTATTAAAAGAAGTTTAAAAAATAGTAACATAACATTAGTATATAATTGGCAGAAGATTTTGTTAGTATACATGCAGTAATACTCTACTCTCATTTATAATCTCTCAGAGTATACAAAATACAGACTTCAAGGGAAAACTATAACTGGTTTACTTCTGTTACATATATATATATATATATATATATATATATATATATATATATATATATATATATATATATCTTATTAAAATATTTAATAAAATTCTAAGATAATAACACGTTAATGATATTTAATTACATATTAATATAATATAAATATAATATTATATATATATATATATATATATATATAAATTTTCCTTTTCCATTCCCCTCATCTTCCTATTTCTCTCTTCCTTCCTTGTCTTTTTTAAACTTTTTTAAAATTTGGCTTATAGTTTCAACATTACATATACTATATATTTTTTCCTTCTTTTTTTATTGTCCATAATGAGTTACATTGTTTAGTGGACCAACAATGAGTTGTTATCCTCAATTCCTCGTTGTGCCCCTCCCCAATACTATATATATTACAGTACTTAGGGTTGACAATGAAGACAAGATCTTTGCCAGACTTGTTCCACTTGAACAAAAAAAATCCCAAATTTTACACACACAATTCAATAATTTGTTGTAATGCTTTAAAAATTTAATAACCATCACAATCTATTGAATTGCATTGCTTATAAGTTCACCAGCATCCTTTCTTGGTGATTCTGGCTCCCACACGTAATCTAATTAATGATCATTGTTGATATACCTTTTTTGTTCATGTCACTGGGCTAGAACCATATAATCTATGATCTGACATGTCTGATTATTCTTCACATAGTACGATAAAGGGGTTTACATTTGTTTTCTGTGTCAGCATCAATAGAAATGTAGGAAAACTGGTACCTCCCACACTGCTATGGTTCCAACCAGATTCTTCTCAATATTGGTTGTCCGATGTGGTCACAGCATGACCATGTGGAAGAGGAGAGGCCTCAGTCAGAGACAGCTGAGTTTAACTTTTGGTGCCTGGGAAATGTGTTTAATTTGGTAAAGCTTCATTTTCTTTGAAAGGAAAGTGAACAAAATCAAACCTGATTATTATGATGATTGTGAAGCCTTAATTTGATTCTAATCACTAAATTGTACTTTATTTCTTATGTTATAATTCTTGTATCTACTATTGTCTTTATGATGAGGAAGAAGTGTTCTTTTGTCAGAATTTTTGAACATTAAAAAAAAGAGAGAAAATTAGAACAGACACAAGAAATAATCAATTAAAACAATCACCTGTTACTTCTGCCAGCCTTAGGTAGTTTCTAGTTTCTAATTCCTTCTTTCTCTGTGCATAAATATTTCAAAACTAGACAGGCTTCTGTCAAAGCAGTTGAATTCCTGATGAAGACACTATAGGCTACTGACTTATAACATTGAGAGGCTAGACAGACTGAAATCTGGAAGAAAGCAAGTTCCCAGGCTAGTAGCTCATCTAGTGCTGTAAACCAGTACACGAGCTGCCCATAGGAAATAGGACAAGAATGTTGGGAGAAAGCAGGGGACACTGCCATACAAGAACAACCAGCCTGCCAAGATGTACACACCTGTGCAATAGTGCCACTCCACCTAGTTGAGTAATCAAGGTCTCTCTCATTGGCTAAGGGATCTGCTCAGTGGCAAGGATCCCACAGCTGGAACTGGGATCCAAGCCAAATTCTTGGGGGGGGGGGCTTTAATCAAGGGCCTCAAGAGAGGCTACACACTTTATAAACCTGCTAAATTGACAATGCTTATCCCATTTGACCTATGCTGGAGACTCTGTTTTTATCTTTCAATAGGCAGTGAGAACCATGGACAACCTAATCCTACCAACTAGACCAGAAATGATAGCTGACTCCCTGGCAGGAGATGACCCACCTGTCACATAACTGCTAGGGACCAGTTGAAAACACTGAGGAAGGGGAGAGATGAGCAAGAGTGCTGCTTCCACAGTGAGCCTGACAATCTGAGCCAGGGTGATAAAGAAAAACACACAGGATATGAAAAATGTCCCAAAGCAGAAATCCAGAAACTGCTAAGAGACCAACACTGAAGTAAGCTTAAAACACACCCAGCATGGATGAGGGAACTTTGTGGAAGTGGGGTGGGTGGATAAATTGTAAGAGCCATGGTGAAGGAACATCCATGGGCATTGCCCCCTCCCCCAATGACTACTGCTGCTCACACAAAACATAGCCCTCAATCCCATGAAACATACCATCAATCCCACTCAATGAAATGGGGGCAGGGAGGAGGGAAACTGTGGTACCTACACAAGACTTGTTCAAACATGTTTTCTACTTAATAAAAGTAAATAAATAAAAAGTAAAAATATTTCAAAATTGTGCCAATGTCATAGTCTCTGTAATTTTTATAGAAACATATTTGATATTTCTTCCTGAAGTCTCAGTCAGTTCTGGAGAGCTAATTCTTTTTGAACAGGTGTGAGTTAGTTGTTCAGATGAGAAAAGGGAAAGAATTTAGCATTGTGTAAAAAATGACATACGGAGGTCTTTCTAGATGTGCTTGAGGATCTTGTCTAGGGAATATAATTATATTTCTCTAATGTGACCCCCCAATATAAATGAGAAGTGGTTGCATAATATTAGTCTTTATCTCAAAAGGATGGAAATATATGTATTGCATTTATTTATAATACATTTAGTGTATTCCTCTTATTAGATTATTTTCCTGTGATAAAAAATGTTCAGTATCAAACTGTGCTGTGTTAGTTCACTGAAGACAAGGTGAAAAAAGAGGGTGGGCATTAGAAAGAATTACATGAATGAATTGAGAGAAGAAGTTCTAACAAGACTTTTCCTGTCATAAAAGCCAATCTCCACAGAGCTATTTGAAGAGTTTTCAGATGACATGTAAAATGGATTACAGAGAGCAGAGTCTCAGGAGGTAGGAAAAATGCTACATAGTATGAACAATTCAAATAAACTGTCCTCTTTAAATTTTCTCTAGGGAAAAAAAATGCATCTAAAACCTGAGTGAATATTTTTTTTAAAGAAAAAGAGAAGGAAAGTTTCTTAAAGTCACTATTTTGCTTCAAGAACCTGAACCTAACTATAAGGATGTCACAAGAAAGGCAGAAAAGCCGGACAATTAGGATATTTATGCTATATTATTATATCCTTTTGTCCACCATATCTTGAATCTTCTGAAAAATGAAATACATGTTCCCATGGAAACTGTGATGGTTAACTTTTGTTGTCAACTTGACCTGTTTAGTAATCGACAATATTCTTGGGTGGGTCTCTGAGGTTGCTTACAGGAAGAATTAACTAAAATAGGAGGTCCCCCCCCACCACAGTGAGCCCTTCTGGGGAAGGGAAGGTAGATCTCTTAGAAGGAGGCAGGATTTTCTGCTTCTGGAGTTCATTTACAATGGTCAAAAACCCTGGCATCACTATTTTCTATCTCCTTCTCTCATGAATAAAATATTTTTAAAAACACATTTGGAGGCTGTAGAGTTGGCAGTTAAGACACATGTCCTCAAGGCCTAATAACCTGGATAAATTGCCAGTCTTTATGTAAAGCCAGATGCACAAAGTGGCGCATGCATCTGGAGTTTGTAGTAGCTGGAGGCCCTGGTGTATGTCTCTCTCTCTCTCTCTCTCTCTCTCTCTCTCTCTCTCTCTCTCTCTCTCTCTCTCTCTCTCTGCTTTCAAATAAGTAATAAATAAATAAATATTTTAGTACACAGGAAACTTTTCATCACCATTATAATCAAGCAAGGATGGCAAGTAACACTACAGTGACAAGGAAAACTTAAGTTTTGTTTCCCAACAAAATGTCACAAAGGACATGCATTCTGTGTGTCAATGCTTATGAAAAATCAATGTTCTTTCTATGAACATATGATTAAAAGAGGAAAAGAGGTGCCTATGAGAAAAGATGAAGAGAGTTTTGAAAGGAGAAAAATAGTTAAAGTATTTGAATGCTTGTAGCAAAAGAAAAAAAAAGAAAAGAAAAAAAAACTATTCAAAAATCCACAAATGTGGGACAATTGCAAGATAATTGCCTACAAATTAGAAACAGTAAAATGATGTCAAGGAACTCTCTAAATTGCTGTTATTTTCTGTTTTCATTAAAGTTTTAGAATTATGCTTTTATTCTACTCACCGGAATTTCATTACCTTCTTTTTTGGTCTAAAATTATAATTTAAATTCAATGGCTTAATTAAGAAAGAAGAATTTGAAGAATTCTGACAACTTCCTTTCCATAGAAAATCTCACTGAACAATTTGGTTTCCTCAGGAGCAACTATGCATAGCATGCACTTAACTATCAATATTGTTCTACACTAAGACTCTGTCCTCAGCCAACTAGTGACTCCTTCTGCAGTGGTAACTTTATACCAATTATTTAAATTTTAAAATCATTTTCTCTCATCATCGGTCACACATTTCTATCAGTAATATTGGCATAGCCAATGTAAATCAATGGAAAGGAGTTCATCTTCAATCCCCAGTCTCTTATACCTCTTGATATATGATCAAACTCTTCATCCCCTACTTTTTTTGTGGAGGAATGGGTTTATTAGGCTTAAGGACTTGAGGGGAAAATCCATCCTGGCAGGGAAAACGATGGCACGAGCAGATGGTGGACATCACCTCTGTCATAGCACAGAAAACAGTGGCAAGAAGGTGTGCCAAACACTGGCAAGGGGAAGCTGGTTTATAACCCCCATAAGCCCAACCCCAACAACACAGCTCCAGCGATTCTTTCATGTGATCACCTGGGCCTGTCTTCATGTAATGAAAAAGCTTTTGGGAGTGTTATCGTAAGCAGAGTTTGCAACATAGTTACTCCTCAATTGTCTTTTTGTTTCATTTGCTAAAAATAAGCTACACCTGTATGGTCAACATGTGATCTGGTAAATCTTTCTTTAAATTGATAGAACTCAGGAGATCAGAAAGCATTTATAATAACCCTTATTCTTTATTCTATGAATATATCTACACACTATGAATATAATATGTCCAAATAAAAATATATAGCTGGTCCCCAGAGGTCAAGGTTCACTGTGATGTCCTAGACAAGCAAAATAGAAGGACATACCCTGGATGGATCAAACCTACATTAGCACTGTTGTATGCAGCCACATGCTGCTGGGATGATCTCCAAACCAGGTACAGTTTATGGGAGGAAATGATTTACTAAAGCTACAGATCCAGGGAAAGTTCCATAATGGTGAAAGAGGTTGTTCTCCTTTTACAGGTCCAAGCAGAGAAAAAAAAAACACATACACAACAGCAAACAGGCAGGGGGTGAAGGGAAAGAAATCTCCTTCCCTTTAATATAGTCTTAGGGTGAGGTCTTATACCCCTATCACAGAATTAATGGCTTCCTGAGTCTCTGAAATTTCCTTCCTTCACTACCCACACAGGATGGGATGTTAATTTATAGGTTCTCTGAGCTTCTTTACAGCCCTTTTGAGAGGCTGCCTTCCTGTAAACAAACCTGAGACCCACCCAAGATTACTAAAAAGGTCCAGTTGACAACAAAACCTAACCATCACATACACATACCATTTCTCTCCTCTTACAGCTTCCTTACCTATGAACACTTGCTGCCAGTTAATTCTAGAAGATGGAACTCTATGTCCAGGACCTCTCTGGCTTCTCAAGATGATGATGCCTTGGTCATTGAGCAATGGGAAATGTGGCAGTCAGCTCCTCATTGCTGGGAAAACATCCCTCAAGAAACAGTTTATGGGATTTATTTCAAGGCTTACAAATTTCAGGGGAACACCTGGCTCACTTCCACAGACACAAGCAGAAAGATCCTACCAATAGGCAGCCCCACAAAACAGCCAGAGATCCAACTGTTCTCTCTACACCTACTAGGGCTATACAGAAGATCTGTCCCCAGTGACATGCCCTCTAGACAGGGCTCTGCCTGCTGGAGATTCAGATTGAAATATCAATCTTAGTAAAAATTGCCTGAGTCTATAGGGCTATACATTCAGCCAATCACAGGCAACAATAACTTTCTTTTCAGAACACATTCTTTTAGATTTTTTTGCCAGAACTTCCTGTCCCTCTTGTTTCTCTTCTTAATTCTCTATCACTGACCTCTACCCTGCTCCTTATCTGCTCTTTGTTACTTATTTTACCGTTACTCAGAATTAATATTAATCCTGGCTCTGTACTGGCATGTGTTTTTTTCTTCCATATTACAGCAGTTTCTAAATAATTTTGTCCTTAGAGATGTACCTAATATCCAGCTCCAGGTTTCTCTAAACCTGTAACTTTTCTTCGTCCCTCATTAGTAAACTAAACTGAAATTAGAAAGTTGTCAGTACTGTGTATCAGTGGCACCTGAGAGAACCAGAAATGGTCAAGCAAAGCTCAAGATAAATTATGATGGAGGAGCAGAGGATTTCACTGGACTGAAGCCCCATACTGACTCTGGTTTCTTAGCTTCTGATTTCTAGCTTTAACCCTCTGTTGATGGTTAAGGAAGTAAGCACTGAGAGTGAATGAAAAAAAAAATATTTGCCATAATAATTACTAATTAGATATCCTTTGCACAAATATTTATTCCTCTTACCCTGATGAATCTTCATTATTTCTCATGTTCCTTTCCAAAGTTTTACCAAGTATGTGATCATATATGCATATAACCAAAAAGTGCAATATATCAGCATATCTATCTATCTATCTATCTATCTATCATCTATCTATCTATCTATCTTCCATCTATCTATATATTTTAGGAAATCCTCTATAATCCATTGGAGGATGGTTCAAAACTTCCTTTTCCAGAATGAGTTGTCTCAGGAGAAGCCAACTTTTCTAATCAGTGACAACATAGCACAGATGCAAAGCTGAATGTCTTCCTCTACCAAGCTGTGAAGAGGCGTAATGTATGGGCATTTGTCCCTACCAAGAAGAACCTAAAACTATTCTGTCACACCATGCAGTGAATGAATAACTTATCCCTTCCTTGTAAAATTCTTCCATTACCAACTGATCTATGAAGCAGACATCAATTCCTATTTAACTTTTAGCCTCCTTGCCTACACAATTATACTTCAGACTTTTCTTAAAGCTCATTACCATGCTATTACATTCTGTGATGGTTTATTTCCACTGTCAACTTGACTGGATATAGATTCCTGTAAGAGACACACCTCTGGGTGTATCTGTGAGGGACTTTCTAAAGAAGAGTAACTAAGGGAGGAGACACAACCTGAAATCTAAGTGGAATGATCCCATGAACAAGGCTGAGGACTGTATTAACAGGGAGACAGAAAGTCAGTCATGGGTTAGCACTCCCCTTTCTCTTTCCTGATTTCTAAGACATGAACACACACAATAACATGCCCCTTCAACCAGGGAGAGAGATTGTCACCACCATGCTCTGATGCCCTGTACCCTCAAACCATGAGACAAAATAATCGTTCCTCACTTATGTTACATTCTGATAGCTCTTTCTGTATTTCATCTACTCATAACAAAGAGAAAAGTAATTAATAAGCTTCCATATGTTTTCAGCACTGTGACTTACTAGATAACAAAAATCTCTAACATGTTCAGAAATTTACATTTTTTTTTCAAGATCTATAAATTTTCAGACATATTACCAGAGTTGCATTATTTATTTTCACAGAAAAGCTACAGGGCACAAATCACTGATTTTACAGGCAGAAAGGAGGTTATGTAGAATTAACTACTTGCTTATGGTCTCATAATCAGTGAGTCTTAAATTCAAACATTTTCATTTTTAAGCAGTTTCACTCGAGTTTGCTTTTCCCTAGATCATGAATTTTGATTCTTTAATAACAACAAGGAATTCAAAAGGTTTCCTTTTTATCTAGGAATGGGGGAGTTGAGCAACACCACCAAAAAAAAAAAAAAAAAAAAAAACTGCAGTGTTGCATCTTAAACTCAAGTTGTTTTTACCAGCTGTAATTCCTACTGAGAGCTCAATTCAGCAAAATAAGAGAATTTAGTTTCTAGATAAGAACATCCCAGTGTGATTAAACTTGGAGAAAAAAAAACAGTTCAGGGAAATAACTATTTTATATGAATGCATTTCCAAAGGAAGAATCAGTCCAGGGCTGCTGTAGCCCACAGAGTTTTCTGTGAACAGATAAATGACTGATGAAGGAAAGAGTGTACAAGGCTCAGAAGAATGAAGCATCTATTAGGAAGTTATTCTAGTTTGTTATCTCAAGCACAGCACACACGAAGGGCACAGGAAGATATTCAAGAGAAAGTAAACTGAGTGTGACTTTCAACGAAGAAGTCATATGTGATCATCCCAGGTAGATTAAAGCATATGAAATATGTGGGTGTCCATAAAAATTCTCACTGCAGGAAACAGCTTTGTGGCCAGAAGGAGAAGACCACTGAGCAGCAGGTCAAAATGGGAGACTGAATTCTTAACTTAGAAAAAACAGACATGCTATAATGAGATTCCATAAAAGATTTTTGAATATTGTCCTACTTTAAAATCCATTTTTTCAAAAAGTGTTCATAAGAAAATAAATATTTAAATTGAGTAAAATAAGATGCCATTAAAATGACCACATAGAAATAGGAACTTGAGGGCTGGAGAGATAGCTCAGTGGTTAAGGCACTTGCTTTCAGTGCCCATGGTCCTGAAATTCCCCAGGAACCACATAAGCCAGACCCACAAGGTGGTGGTCCTGGTTCTCTCTCTCTGTCTCTCTGTCTCTCTCTCTATCTCTATCTCTATGCCTGAAAATGAATAAATAAAATACTAAAAAAAAAGAAATAGGAATTTGAGAAGGGACATGGATCAGGGATTTGGCACAGTGTATACACACTAGAGGTTTTGAACTTTTCGTTTGAACAAGGCCATCTGTGAATTCAATCTTCTGTAATTAGAGGATGTGAAATCTACACATGGAAGCCATTTCTCATTCCTCTTCTTCCTCCTCCACCTCTTCCTCTTTGTCTTCCTCCTCCTTCTTTTTTTCAAGGGTGGGTCTCACTCAAATCCAGGCTGACCTGGTATTCACTGGGTAGTCTTGGGTTGGCCTTGAACTCATGGCAGTTCTCCTTCCTGTGCCTCCTGAGTGCTGGGATTAAAGGCATGCACCACCACACACAGCCCTATTTCTATTCTTACACTGTCTCCATGGATGTCCCAAAATGCCCAATAGGGCATTCTGTCTATAGTTGAAATTGCACATGAACAAGTTTAGTTAGAATACTGATATAGTGTTACAATGAAAAATAAATGGTAATGGGAAATCATGAAAAGATATAGGCATGTATATAATGATGTATAAATAAAATAAATAAGACTTTAGAGATCTAAGTATATACAGCATGTTACTCTTAGTTTAATTTGTGTTGAAAGAATTGTAGTGCTCTTGGAAAGATATAAAATGAAAACAAGAATGAATGAGGCGGCATGCAACTGAATAAATGGTGAATTTTTTGAGCTGTATGTTTTTAATTAATTGAGTTCCATGTATTAAATGTGAAACATTTTAGGGATAACAGGCCCCTCCAAAAGTAAACTAAAAATGGCTAAAGGTGAAAAATTCCAATAGATTTTAGAGCCTATAAAATGGAGAATCTGATATATTTTATTATTATAATTATTTATTATTATTATTACTTTTTCTTAAAATATCTTTAGAGAAGGCAAATAAAGGTCACCAATCTTATCTTATCCTTTGCTAGAGGGGAAATAAATGTAAGGTTGCTTATTCTCTGAGGACTTTTCTGTCAACCAGACATCTGGTGCCAGGGCTGATATGACCTGTTCATTCCTCATGTAGTTCGTAAGAATACAATCTGGGTTTAATTATATGGGAACCCAGTTCCTACTCAGATGTATCTTCTTTCTCTTAAGGTTTCTCCTAAATTTTGTAACCCTCATCTATATAAGCTGTATAACAAAATTTTTCCCAATACTTCAAAGACACCCCAAAATTCCTTTATCAAAGGGAAAAAGTAGGAAAAATATTTATAGTGAGGTCAGGCTCTGGAAACCTGTGTATAGTGTAGGGTTGTCATGGTTTGATCCAAGTTTCCCCCACAAACAAATTAATGTGTTCCTGGTAATTGAACCTCAGCTGATGACAGTTTGGGTTTTACAACCTCAATAGAGCTGTGTTGTTGGGGGTGGTCTTGGGGTATAAGCCAACTTCCCCTTGCCAGTGTTTGGCACACCTTTCTGCCGCTGTTTGCAGTGCTGTGGCAGAGGTGATGTCCACCCTCTGCTCATGCCATCATTTTCCCTGCCAGGATGGAGTCTCCCCTCCAGTCCATAAGCCAAATAAACCCATTCTTCTCAAGCCACTTTTTTGGGTTCTTCCTGGGCAGCAACTAGAAAGCTGACCACAAAAAGGGTGAAGCCCACATTGCCAGGATTGGTTTATAAGAGAGAAAAAACTGAGAATAGAAAAATGTGTCTAACACACATTTACAAGTATCCATTTGATTTAGTTTATGCACATAAATGCATACTTATCTGAACTACATTTTATTTCATTAATCTTTTAACACTAACTTCTCTTTCATAGATTACTAGTCTTGAACTGAACAGAACATCAGCTTTCACCTGGATGTGAAATATATAATCAATATATTCAAGAAACAATATACTCAACATCACTCTTGATTATTGCAGTTTTTAGCAATTAGTCTCTGAAGCATTACTATGATAACTTATTGTGTGGTTACTATGTTTGAGAAATTTCTACATGCTTCACACACAGAGCTTCAGTTTAAATACAACAGCAATCTAAGGGAAGATGGGCAATGATCCATTTTTTTATTGCACACACATAGCATTTCACCACAGACTCCTGAGTCTCATTTTCATCTCAAAATGGGAAATACATTCGGTCCTCTCTCAAAGTCTCTATAATCTATCACAGTTCCAACACTATTCAAAAGTAGAAAGCCAGAGTCTCTAAGACTCAGATAATCACTTAACTGTGAGCCCCTAAAATAAACAAAAAATTAAAAAAAGAAAATAAGAGTTTATTTAGTCTACTTTGGCAGAGAAGTCAAGGTGGCAGGAATAAAGCAGCCAGTAATCTTGCATACACATCTCGGGAAGCAGAGAGAGATGAATCTTCACCTTCTCTTTATTTAGTTCAGGATACCTGCCCATTTAAGACTGCTCTTCATATTTAGGGTAGACTTTGCCAACTCAGATAATACCTGGGAGTCTCCTCTTCACCCTTTGAGATTTACATATGTAATTCTGTGCACTTATGACTTAGTGGAACACATACTTTATTGCAAATAATGATCCTGGTTCAATAGAGTTAAGAAAAAAATCTCTTACAGGATGTACCTCTTCTATTATGCTTTTATTATTTCCCTTGTTAGCCTTGAAAGTAAGATTAAGGATATCTATTTCCATAAAAACCACATTCCTTTTCCTTCTTGCTTCATCATCCTTCCTTTACCACACCAGAAGTGTTCTTGAAAGGTACTGTTATAGCTTCATAGGCTTCATAAAAGAAAATAAAATAAATAGGTCACAATCAGAAAACAATTTTTTTTACAGATGTGGTAATACATATCTATAATCCCAAAACTGGCAAGGATTCTCCATGAGTTTGAGGACAGCCTGGGCAATATAAGGAGTTCTAGACCATCAAGAGCTGCATAGTAAGAAGTTATCTCTAAACACAAGATAGGAGAGAGAGAGAGACAGAGAGAGACAGAGACAGAGAGAGAGGAGAGAGAGAAAGAGAAAGAGAGAGAGAAAGAAAGAGAGAGAGAGAAGAGAAATTAGTTTTAGTTTTTAAATGAAACAATTTCATTATATGGTTACATTAGAGACTGGCTGACTGGTCAGGGCCACTAGGCAGGGACCAGGAAGTAGGTGGCATAGGAGCACAGTACTGAAGAAGCTGTGTCATTTATAATAAGTAATATTGTCACAAACTGCTAATCAGATGCAGGGGGCTGCTGGGATAAGCCCTACAATGAAAGGAAACCAAGGGACCTCAGGATGGCAGAATTATGGTTTTAAGAAATTTGATTGTCTAGATCAAATTTCTTAAAACCATAAGTCTGCCATCCTGAGGTCCTTTGGCCCACAGAGGAGGATATCCAGCTGACTGGGAATGGTGAAGGGGGGCAATGAGGAATTGGGGATAACAACTCACTGTTTTTGTTAATATTTTATTTATTCATTTTCAAGCAGAGAAAGAGAGAGAGAGAGAGAGAGAGAGAGAGAGAGAGAGAGAGAGAGAGAGAGAGAGAGAGAGAGCACACCAGGTCCACCTCCTTGTGGGTCTGGCCTATGTGGGTCCTGGGGAATTGAACCTGGGGCCTTAGACACTGGAGGCAAGTGCCTTACCCACTGAGCCATCTCTCCAGCCCCAACAACTCACTGTTGACCCACTAAACAATGAAACTCATTATGGATAATAAAAATACTTTAAAATAAAAAGTTAAAAAAAGAAATTTGCATAAGAAGTAATTGGAGAGGTCCAGGCTTGACAGAAAGGAATCATTAACATTTTTGTATGTGTGACTTCAGAAGGAAGAGTTATGCAATCCTGTATGTG
>PVHP010005541.1:47480-64821 GCA_004024765.1 Zapus hudsonius
TATATATATATATATATATATATATATATATATATATATATATATATATATATATATATATAGCTTTAATTCCAATTCCCTTCAAAGCTAGCTTATCTTATAACCTGGAACAAATTTCAGTGCTTTCTCATAACTGCTTGAGTAGCAGAGCTGAAGAGAATCCTTAAAATCACTTACTGTAATATTCTCTCATTTTACCAAATGAGAAAAGATTGACTTTAAGCTTATAGAGTGAAGAGAATTCCTGGTGTCAAGTAGAATGTCAGCAGAAAAACCAAACTGAAGAGACAGACAACCTGGTGACTATTTTAGAGCTCACAATGATGAGTCATTCAACTTTAAATGACAAAAATCACTGGGCATATCATTCCTGAGCAATTTGAAGACCAAAATTTAAAGAAAAAAATATATATGTAGATTCTCAAGTTATAATAAAAATATAGGTAGTCAGTATTATTACATTAGAGGTTACATAAATTTAAATGGATTTCACTCAGGTTCATATACCCTTATCAACGCCAATTTTGAAAACACCTGTATTTTTAAATATTTAATATTTGCATGCTGTTAAATAAAATATTAGGATTAACTAATTTCTAGAGAACTATTGCACAAAACAAGTTAAAAATATTCAAACAAGTGAGAAAACTCTCACTCATTTGAGAATATATAGACATGTGTGATCTACCCTTTCTACCATCCAAAATTAACAGAAAATACTGTGAATTTACCAATGCAATGTAAATCAAAAATAGTGTTTAGTAAAATCCCAGGCTTCAGGGAAATTTTGTCTATCTGATATTGGAATAACATTTTGCAAAAGTGAATTATGTTTTGTCCATATGTGTTGGCTTATGGTTTATAATGATTGTCAATTAACAAGACCTAGAATTACTGTATAGTATTATGTAGCTCAGTGTAGCTCAGTTAGTTTTTGGGCAACCCTAGGAGGAATTTTTTTTACTATTTCTTATTTATACATAAGGAGATTGAGGGGGGGAGGGAGGGAGGGAGAGAGGGAGAGAGAGAGAGAATGGTTACATAAGGACCTCTTTTTTTTTTTCCCTGGAAATAACTCCAGATGCATGTGTATCTGGGCTTTACAGGGGCACTTGGGAATCTCACAATCTGGAAAAATCTTCGTCCTCATCTTGAGATCTGTCATGGTTTGATCCAGGTGTCCCCCACAAACAATTGAATGTGTTCTGATAGATCGATCCTCAGCTGATGGCAGTTTGGGTTTTACAACCTCGATGAAGCTGTGTTGTTGGGGGCAGGCTTATGGGGGTTATAAGCCAGCTTCCCCTTGCCAGAGTTTGGCACACCTTCCTGCCGCTGTTTGCAGTGCTATGGCGGAGGTGATGTCCACCCCTCTGCTCATGCCATCGTTTTCCCTGCCAGGATGGACTCTCCCCTCCAGTCTGTAAGCCTAATAAACCTATTCCTCCTCAAGCTGCTTTTGTTTGGGTTCTTTCTGCGCAGCAACTAGAAAGCTGACCACAACAAGATCACAGTTATTATGCTACCATTGCTTTCTTCCTTTATTCATTCTTGATAATCTTATAGTTCATAACATTCATAGGATAATAATAATTATTATTATTATCAGAAATTCAATTTGGAGGCTAGGGAGATTTCTGAGTAGTTTAATGTGCTTTCAGCCAGAGTGAGTTCAACACTCTACTACCCACATAAAGCCTGATGCAAAGTGGCTCATGCATGTATTATGCACGTCCACTCATATATACAGGTACATAAACACATATAATTTTTTTTACAAATGAAATCTGGCTATTGTGTTTTCCAGACTTTCTGTTGCTGTAACCAATTATGTGCAAGTAAATACTTCAGGAAGGTAAGATTACCTTTGCTCACAGTTTCAAAGGTTTCATCTACATTGTTGAAGACATCATGGTGGAGTTTATGACATCACAATGGTCAGAAAGCAGAGCAAGCAGCCCAGAAAGAGGCCAGGACAAAATACATCCCCAAAGTCATTGCCTCAAATCTCTACTTAATTCAACCCTGCCTCATCTTCCACATTCCTATCCCCTATAGCCTTCTAATTATGGATAATAAAAAATTAAATTAAATATTTTTGAGTACAACAGTTATTAAATGATTTGTTAGATCAGAACACTTGCCTGTTCTAATCTAGGTCGCTGGAAATAACTTCACAGACACATCCAGACATGCCTTGCTAATTTTCTAGACATTTAATTGCCAATGAAAATTAGTCATCAGAACTAATGTATAAAGGGGAAGGCAGAAGCTTTCCTTTGGTGATAGAAGACAAACATAAAGGAACATAAATAGTAGAGTCGGCCAGTCATTTCTCTCAGGAATTCTTGGAAAAGGATTTTTAAGAATTCAGTCATAACTTAAGATCTGAATGAGTCAAAGTTATAAAAAATTAAGTTAAATCTCATATTTCTGTATGCAAGAATTAACAAGAATTATTCAATTGGCCATAAGAACATAGAAAAGGGTAAAATCACAATATTGAGAAATGAAAAAAAATCATTGTTATCACAAAAGTGGACAAGAGGATATTTTATGGAAAGAAAACATATGTACACAGCACACATGAGCTGACTCTGAACACCTTAGGACCAGACTCAAGATCTGTCCCCAGAGACACACATCCTCCATCAGGACTCTGCCTGCTGGAGACTAGTTAGGAAGTTTAATCAAAAATACCTGAAGCTATGAGTCCATTTAAATTCAAACCACCACAGGTGCTTATGGTTCATAAGTTATAAATTCATACATGTTTTTGAAGAAGATCCATAGTGAAGGTCACCATGGCTGTGTCAGTTTACATTCCAACCATCAACGTTCCCTTTTCACACATCTTCACCAATTTTGTTTTCCAATCTTTTAATTAATTAACTTAATTAATTAATTAAATATTTTTAATTATAACCATTATGAACCAGGGTCAGATGGAACTTCAATGCAGTTTCAAAATGCATTTTTCCTATGTCTAAAAAGTTGAACATTTTTTTTCCGTGTACTTTATAGCCAACTCTCTTTTGACTTTGAAAAGTTTCTACTCATTTGTTGATTAGATTATTTGGAGCTTTAAAATGTTTCTTTATATTTTCTAAATACTAATTTCCTTTCAGAGACATAGCTGGCAAAGATGTTTATCCCATTCTGCCATCTGTCTCTCTCCACTCTGTTGTTTCCTTTGCTGTGCAGAAGTTTTGTGTTGTAGTCGGTCACACGCTGCTGGGATGAATCTCCAAACCTGGCACAATTTGGGGGAGTAAAGTATTTACTGAACTAATAAATCCAGGGGAAGTTAAGGAAAAGTTTGGCTCCCTTTCACAGAAGCAAGCAGAGAGAAACCCACCACTAGCACCTCAAGCAAGCACACTGTAATGCAGTAATTCACAAAATGCAGAACTGCCAGACCTGGAGTTCTGGCTTCTGTTTTACATATGTTTCTCTAGAATTTTGCATCCAATTTAGAAAGGGTGTCATGACCCAGGAGGCCAGGCCAAAGTGACAGGTCAACCAGCCAAAAGCCTGGAGACAATTAACAATTTAATGAACAAAATTATAATAAATTCTATTGGGGGGCATTTATTCAAAACTACCACAATTTGTAACTTCATGAACCCATGTGCCAATCCTTGTATTATTTCCAATGCTAAGTCAGTTGAACAAGTGTGTAATCAATGACCTGTTCATTCAGGTTACTTTGAAGACATTCTCTTTGATGCTGGACTTTAGTAATTTTTATCTCATCTTATAATAATGATTACCTGTAATATTTTGAATATGAATTAAGGATTTACATATATGTTTTTATAATTATTATACTCTCTTATTCTGTCTAGTAATTTTTCTTTTTTTTCTTTTTTTATTCATTTTCAAGCAGAGAGAGAGAGAGAGAGAGAGAGAGAGAGAGAGAGAGAGAGCACCAGGGCCACCACCTTGTGGGTCTGGCTTATGTGGGTCCTGGGAAATTGAACCCAGGGCCTTAGGCACTGGAGGCAAGTGCCTTAACCGCTGATCCATCTCTCCAGCCCTGTCTAGTAATTTTTCTAACTGATCTAAAGATTTATGAATGTGTGCATGCAAGTGGGCTAGCAGAGCACTGTGAGCTTTCTGAATTTCTCCCTAGGACTACAGTACTCAGTCACCCATCTTCTAAATATATTGACAACAAATGGCAATCATTTAATCTATCTTCACCATTCCAGAAGAGAAGGGAAAGTCACCTCTTTTATGGTCAAACTCCTTCCCGGGGGAGGTGGAGTAACTCATATTCAGTGCTTGATTGATGTAAGCATTGTCATATCCCCCCAATTTGGAACAATTCTCATTGACAGTTCTCAAAGGTGTGAGCAGAGGTATTGTATCGTCCTGTGTTATACAACTTCCCTCTCTGATTCATCATACAGAGCTATCCATTCTATTTCAGGTGGAAGCCACCTGTGTTGCAAGGAGTGACTCCAGCTTCATGAAACTTGCTGATTTTAGTGATCATTAGTTCTGAACTTTAATATTTCCCTGATTCTGGAAAATGTATACCACTAAAACTATGGTATTTTCATTTCTATATTGTTGTTCTGCCATAAAACTATAAATACAAGTGTACATATATAGTGGATCTGATCTCTGTATGCATATGCACACATATAGAACAGCATGTGGATAACTTTTTACTCATGTCTTCCAGTTCAGGTATTAGATACAGTTATAGTCAATTTTTAAAACATCAAAGAGAAATTATTTTATGCACAATTTGATGAGCTAACTACTTCCAAGAATGATCATCACAAAATTATTTATCATTTTGGATAACAATGGGTAATTGAGAGCAGGACTCCATAGGAGTATTTGAAAATGAGTTTTCAAATAAATAAATTCTCCTTATAGGAGTTCAAATACTTATTATTATCTACATCACAGAGACTCAAATATAATATTTATAAACAGCAATCAACCATATAAAATATAATATGTTTCCTTTTTAAAATCCAAAACTAACAATAATGGCTTTAGCTGTTTAATCAAAGAAGTTAACTTCAAAGAAGATGTAGACATGGTACAAGGGAGAGACACAAGGCAGGCTTTCAGAGTGTAGGCAAAACTCTGTCTCTTGTTCTAAGTATTAGAAACAGTGTCCCCAGTTTTGTGATCATTTATTGGTAAGCACATTTGTGCTGTTTGTGATTTTTTCTGCCTGTATATTTAATTAAAATGTGTTTTGAAGATTAAAATAGAGAGAAAAATATAAAAAAATATTTAAATATCTTGAAATGTCTTGTCCATAGGAACAAGTATAGTTAGGGATGGGTCACACATTTTTGGTCAATAAGTCAAACGCAATCATTTTGTAAGATGTTGATATGTCAGTTATCTATGCTGCTTCATTGTATACACCAAAATAAACTCAGGACCAGTTAAAATGTATAATCAAAGTAAAACTTGATTATCAGTTACACTTCATAATATGTGTAATTCAAACAACTCATTGTGAAAATAAAAGGTATGATCTAATTTTAAAATGAGCAACATTCCTAAACAATTTTCTCTCAAGAGCACACACAAATGAACAAAAGCTATATGAAAGGTGTTCAATGTCAAAAGTCATAAGGAGGAGGATATACAACTGATCAGGGATGGGGAGGGGGGGAATTGGGGAATTCGGGATAACAACGCATGGTTTGCCCACTAAATAATGTAACTCATTATGGACAATAAATATATATTTAAAAAAAAGTCATAAGAAAAATGCAAATCAAACTAATGAGAATTTTTTCATTAAAGTTAGAATGGCCATTATTTCTTTTTTAATGCAAAACCTAATGAGTGCTGGCAATCATGTGGAGTAACAAGACATGTCCACACTTTTAAAGATAACGTCAAGTAAGACACCATTATGCAAAAACAGTCTGATAATTTGTAAAAACACTACAAATAGAATCACCACACCGCTAATGGATTTATGTCCAAAGCAAGTCAGCTTAGACCACTTTTAACTTTTTTCTAGCAAAATCTCCTTGTTTAATCACCATATATGTTAAAGATTCAATAATCCACTCAAGAAATGGGGCAGAAAAAATGTAAACAAACAAAGGAATGGGGCAGAGAATTCTCAAAGGAGGAGAAAAATGACCAATACTCATCTAAAGAAAAACCACTGAATATAGTGTCAGATCCTAAATGTCCATTAAATAAGCATTAATAGAAATCTCTTTGTATAGTGCATAAATTCTTGCAGAAGCATAAATGAATAAAAAGCAACAATATTAATCAGTATTAACAAACCCTGATAAGGAAAAGCAGTCAATCACTAAATTAAAAATCCAGATTTATAATAAGCATTATTATTTTCAAATATCCCAAAGTAAGCAAGTTATTTAGGAATATATACATATATGTTGCCCTTACAAAGAAAATTATTGAACAATTCAAAAAACAATTAGAAGCATCGTTTGGTTAGTGGAGAGATGGGGTCAGAAATGCAAACTATCCCTAGATTCTGGCAATTTTTCTATTTGATAAGCCCTTACATATGAATATAATAATATTGAAATAAAAAACAGGACTTGTGGAGGAATGGGTTTATTTGGCTTAGGGACAAGAGGGGAGACTCCATCCTGGCAGGGAAGATGATGGTATGAACAAAGGATTGGACATCACCTCCCCCACAGCACTGCAAACAGAGACAAGAATGTGTGCCAAACACTGGCAAGGGGAAGCTAATTTAGAACCCCATAAGCCTGCCCCCAACAACACAGCTCCAGTGAGGTTCTAATTCCTGAACTGCAATCAGCTGGGGTTTGAGCATTCACAACACATTCATTTATTTGTGGGGGACACCTAGATCAAAATATAACAAGGATATAAGCAATAGACATGTAAATAACTCAAGATGCCTTAACAGTAATGGATATAAGATGAGCTACATCTATAAGCCAATTCTGGGTAAACAGGTTGAACTGTCCTTATATGTTACTAAATTTTAAATTTATATTTATTTATTTGCAGGGAGAGAGAGAAAGAGTTGGACACACAAGAAGGAACTCCAGATATATTAACTGTCTTGTGCATCTGGCTTCACATGAGTCCTAAGGAATGGAAACCAGCCTGTCAGACTTCACACACAAGCTCCTTTAACGACTGACCCATCTCTCCAGCCTTTAATTTTTTTTTTTTAATTTTTAATGAGACTTGCTCTATGACATGTGAAACATGCCAGTCAGGTTCAAGTGGAAAAGATACAGAGAGAAAGCTGTATTTCTATCCGTGAAAGAAACAAGGTTAGGAAAGGTATTGGCCTCCTAGGGAAAATGGTAAGTAATTTACCTCCTTGGAAAAGGATATCTAACCTTTCTCAGCTGGAGGTCCGATGTAGATCAATTCATCCTCACCATCTATTTACTCTGTATTGTGGCTTTAACCATTAATTATAGTATCTCTGTGTGTCCTCTCTTGATGTGTAAACACAGATCAAGTGAAAGTTTTTTTTTTCCTTCTTTGCCCTAAGCCCCTGGATGTTTGCAGCCCCACACCCTTGATTCTAGATCCCTCCTCCCTCATATATAGGCAGTGCTTGACGAAGCGGTTATGGGTTGGACCTTTTAAGTCATATCCCCATGAGTTTGAATCTAACATTATCACTTTTTCCTCGCCTCATTCTAGTTACCATCAATATTCTGAATGCTTATTCCCTTTTACACTCCACTTCAGCTGGTGAAATTTAGGAGCCACATATGAGAGAAAACATATGGCATTTGTGTTTCTTAGTCTGTGTGACCTCACTTAGGATGATATTTTCTAAGATGCTCCATTATATTTTCGACACATTTCATTATTTCAGTTTTCCTTACTGACAGAATCGGATTCCATTCTGTAAATGTCCCTTATCTACATTATCCATTCATAAGTCAATGGGTATTTGGGTTGGTTCCAATTTTTAGTTATTGTGAATAGAGCAGCAATAACCATGGTTGAGCAAAGAATTCTGAAGAAAAAATTTGAAGAAAATATGAGAAGATAGAAAGACCCCCATGCTCATCAATTGGCAGAATCAATATCATAAAAATGGCCATTCTATCAAAATCAATTTCGAGATTTAATACCAATGAAAAGTCTTCACAAAGTGAGAAAATATCATCTCAAAATTCATATAGAACTAGGGAAGGTCTCAGATATCCAAAACTAACCTTAGCAAAAGGAATATTTTAGAAAGTATCACCATGCTTGACTTCAAATTATACTACAAAGTCATAATAATAAAAACAATATAAAAATGGCACAAAAACCCACATGTAGATAAATGGAACAGAAAAGAAGTTGTAGATCTTAGTTTAAGCAAATACAGCTACCTGATCTTTGACAAAGAAGTCAATAGTACATATTAGAGAAAAGATGGCATTTTCCACAAATGACACTGATCACATTAGATATTCACATGTGGAAAGATGAAACCAGATCCATTACTCTTACCAAAATAAATCACAAAAATTCAACTCCAAATGGTTTAAGGACCTCACTATAAGACCTGCAACTATAAACTGAGGAAAAATAGAACTTTTTGATTTATACAAGTAGAGAAAGATTTCCTGAATAGGACCCCAAAAGCTCAGGAAATTAAATATCAAGAAATTAAACACTCAACCAGCGGGATATCATGAAGGTAAAATACTGAGTACAGACAAGCATATCATAAACGGAACTCACAGAAAACCCACAAAATGGGAGAAATCTTCACCAGCTATACTTCTATCAGAGACCTAATATCTACAGTCTACAAAGAACACAGAAAGCTAATTTAAAAAAAATATTCCACTCAACAAATAGGGCAGAAAATTCTCAAAGGTGGAAAAAATGACCAATACTCATTTAAAGAGAGGTTCAAAAATCATAGTCATCAAAGAAATACAAATGAAAACAACTGTGATATTCTACCTTAGTCGTGTCAGGATAGCAGACATAAAAAAAATCAAATGCCAACAAATATTGATGAAGATGTGTGGAAAGAGGAAACCTGGTGGTAATGCAAGTTGGTACAACCACTGTGGAAAGCAGTGTAGAGATTCCTGAAAAAAAAAAAAAAAGAGATGAAAGCAGATTTACCTTATGACCCAGCTATTTCACCCCTAAGTGTCCACCATGAAGATTGCATTCTTTATGTCAGATGTTTATTGTCACTCTATCTTTATTTTATAAAATGATATATTCATTTATTTTCACTCGCCTCCTGCATATTTCAAGCAGGATTTCAGTTTGATACATATAAATCAACATCTAACTTTGGACAATGAATTAATTTGGTTTATCATTTAGTTACTAGAAAAAAAATATTGCAGTATGTGTATTTTAAATGCATAAGGCTACAAACGTGGAGAACCAACCAGGAACATCACTAGAAATTTTAGGTATGATATACAGAGTTTAAAAGTCCAGGTTGTCTTCTATGTGAAGTTACCTCAGCTGTGTTCTTTACAACCTTGTGAAGAAGACACAAACCCATTTCCTCTTTTGCTCAACCCTGGCAGTTGGGATTAAGATCAAACTTTCATGAAAATGTGTATAAATAGCAACAGTAATCATGAATGACTCCTCTCTCCCACATCAATGCTTTCATTGTGGTTATAATGTCTGATGTTTATAAGCCTTCATTCATTCTTTCTGAGTGGGATTTAGAAGAAAAGAATGAACTAGAGTCTTAATAATGATGGTCACTACATCTCAGTGATCACTATGTCTCAGTGATGAGCTCATGTTCATTTCCAAAAAGCAAGAATTTCCCATGGACCAGAAATGATGGACATGAACAAGACCAAGAATTCTCTGTGAACTCCTGGAAAAGCCCAGTAAATGACTGTGGTTTTATCAGGATGGTGTGAGAGCAGAGGTCCAACTCAGAGGCCAGAAGATTATTGAAAGAGTAAAAGCAAAGAAACAGCAGGGGAAAGATTTCTTCCCTTGTATATTATTTGGGGTGAATCTATAATCTAGGAGTCCCAGTGGGAGTGATATTCTAGGTCACATCCTGGAGACGACAGTGTTTGTCAACACATTTCTAGTCCCTGTAACTTCCAGTATCCTCTCATTGTAACTGGGGCTATTTTTTAAACCACTGAATATTTTACCCCCCAAAAAAATAAAATTGATAGGAAAGTGGTCTGAGCACCACAGCTCCAGAGAGAAGGACAGAAATAAATGCAGGGAGATTTTTTTACCCATAATGTGGTGATAAAATATTAAATCTAAAATACTTTATGATTTTGTTTGAGATATCATGGACTTCTTATTAATGGTTTTAGTGTTTTCTGTATTTTCTGTTTTTATTTACTTACTTTATCTATCTATCTATCTATCTATTTATCTATCTATCTATCTATCTATCTATCTATCTATCTATATATATATATATATATATGTGTGTGTGTGTGTGTGTGTGTGTGTGTGTGTGTGTATTTGTGTGTGTGTGATTAAAACCGATGGTACAACTCTTAATATTGACATAGAATGTTTTTAAAGAAAACTTGACATAGCTTTACCAGTTCTTGAAAGGATTCTTAACCCGTTTATTCAGTGGGATGGAAAATAAATAACACTTACTCTGTTCAAAAATTCTAAGGTTCTTTCTTCTATTAGATATTTCTACCTTCAGATCTCTCTCCTGTCATTTTAGACATGCTAAGAACCCAAGAAATGCTTCAGAGCTGAGAGAACTGGGGTTACATGTAAAGTCACAAAAAAGATACATTTTCATCAGTCATATACCTTGGGCTTTCCAAAGGAAAAGAGTTTTAAGAAAGAAAAAAAAATTGTAAAGGCCACCTTAATTTCCAATTAGTTCAGTTGTGATTTAATCCTTAAAATGCAGTGTTATGAACTGTATTTTCCCTGAAGAATTTTTTTTCTTTAGGGGAAACAAAGGGATGAAGATACAAGTTAATAATCAAGAAAATCAGACTTTGTCACATACTGAGGTATTTCTATGGTATAATCCTCAGAGACTGAAGTGAGCAGAAGAGGATTATTAATTGATTAACTTGGTCAAGGATTTAGCAGACCTCAGTGGTGGCTGTAGAACAGGGCAGGATGAGAAGCAAAGTTTATAGGAACATGTGTAAAAATTCTGGGGAAAATGTTACAGGCTATAAATGAAGAAATGATGAGACTTCAAGGTAAAATCAGAGACATTTTTATATTTTTTTCTTCAGAGTATAAATAGTTATGGCCATCCTTACATAGAATTTTATTTATAATTGATCTCCAGGTCCTAAAAGCAAGTCCAACCAAATATAGGAATGGTATCTTTATTATTAGAATATTTTCCTTGACGACTTACAGATTTCTAGGCACAGTGGCATGGAAGGAGTGTGAGGGGAACACAGGTGACAAAGCAAGCTGAAGTTCCTAGAAGCTAATATCTGAATGGTGATGTGCTTCAGGTAGCTTCTATCCCTGGGATGTCATTTTGCATTTTTCTGTGCTGAATATCAGAATGTGGCTACAGAAATATTCGCTGTTATAGTTTAAATTGCTTGTGAATAGGAAATGCTGAATAGTAGGGATCTTTCAAAGATCCATCTCCCAATCCAGTCATCTTACCTTTAAAATATTTTATTTATTCATTTTCAAGCAGAGAGAGAGAGAGAAAGAGAGAGAGAGAGAGAGAGAGAGAGAGAGAGAGAGAGAGAGAGAGAGAACCAGGGTCACCACCTTGTGGGTCTGGCTTATGTGGGGGTCCTGGGGAATTGAACCAGGGGCTTTAGACACTGGAGGCAAGTGCCTTAACCGCTGAGCCATCTCTCCAGCCCAAGTCATCTTACCTTTAAATCCTCCACATAGTATAACCTCACTTGAGATTACAGCCAATACTCTGGTACCTTATTCTTCAGTTGAGTCAATGAGTATCAAATATCTGAGAGAGTATACATGAATGGAAGGCATTTTAAAAATATGAAATTCAATAAGCAATGAGCACAAACAGATAAAGTGCATAATTATTAATTTAGGTATATAAAAATATCAACTTAGGCAAAAAATATACTCATGACAAAAATCACTAATTTTTAAAACATTTTTATTTATTCATTTATAAGCAGAGAGATAAGAGAGGAAGATAGAAAAGAGACAGAGAGAGGAGAGAGAGATAGAGAGAGAACATGGCTTGCCAGGGCCTCCAGGCAATGCTAAGGTCTTTGTGGCCCAGATGACTCTATCCAAGTCTTCAATATCTGACATAAAGATACAGGATTTGACATGAGCCCCATTGGGTTTCAGTCTTAATATGATCTGCTCTTTCCTTGATATTCTATGACTTCTTTTTTTGAATGGGGTCTTGACTCAGTCCCATTATATGTTGGAAGTTATGCAACTTGTTTTTCAATGTTATAAGAGCCTGAGTATCAGAAGAGACCTCTGCACTTATGTGTCTGAGAAGCGTTAGAGCTCTTAAAGTCTATGGGTATTTTTTTGAGTATGACAGAATTCATGTTGATACCTATGAACCTATGGGGACAAAAATTGGAAATTTAAGGCTTAAAAGTGGTGCTTAACTGTCGAATTAGCAAGGGTTGGATCCTAATAGAAACAAATCTCTGGGCATGGGTTTGAGAGAGTGTCTAGAATAGACTAACTAAAGTGAGATGAACCACCTTAAATGTAGATGGCACCGTTCCATGGTTGGGGGTCCTAGACTATATCAAAAAGAACAAAGTGAGCTGCTCACCAGCATTCATCACTCTCTTCTCTGACTGCTGATGCCATGTGACTCGCCAACTCTAGCTCTTTCTGCAATGGCAAGACAGACTATATCCACTCATACCATGAAGTGAAATAAAACCTTCCTTCTTTAGTTTTCTTTCGCCATGTATTTGACTAGCAATAAGAAAAGTAACTAATGCAGTCAGGATGGTCAGTGATAAGCAAGTGTATCTTAAATTAAATTCCTATGCAATTGAGTAATACCATCAATAATTCAAAAAGGAATCCTTAATACTCAAAACGGAAAGAATAACAAATCATGCACAAGATGAATGACAAGAAACAGACTTTTTAAAAATCTTATTAATAAGGCATGTTTTTGTTTAATAAAATGGAATTATAACTTGAAATCTCAATTCTCTGACAGCTATGAACTAAAAAAGGTAAAATTAAAATGCATTAGATCTTTAGAGAATAGTTTCAACATAAGAACACATAATAAATTTCCCAACACTAAATAATCTAGGAAGGTAATTGAATAGATGGGAATGTCTCTAGAACAATGGAAATGAGAGAGATCTTTATATTGTTTTTGGTCCTATAATAATTGTGAATGGCGTAGCTATTTGTGAAGACTCTACTACAATAGAAAGTCTTAGCATTAGTCAGTACTGTCTCCTCAGTGAAGACTATTTACAGAACAGTAACCATATCAATAAAAAGATGATTGAAAACTTGGGAATCTCAAGCTAAAGGATGGGAAGTTTGACTTAGGATAGCACAACAGGAAAAACTCTTTTCTCTTTTTAAGTAACTATGTGTGTGGTATGTGCACTGTTTATCAGCGTGTGTTTAGCAGATGCACACTCGCCAAATGTGTGCATGCTGAGAACAGAGGAGAATGATGGCAGCTCCCCACCTCCATTGATCATCCACATATTTCTTTGAGACCAGGTGTTACAGCGTTTCTAGAGATTGCCATTCTATTTCACAAGTTTCAGTCTTTGCTCCTCACAGGTCTTGGGTTGCAGGCTTAGTCATGCACAATGGTTTACATGGATCCAGGGGAATCAAACTCCAGCCGTCCCAGGCCCCCTCAGGACCTCACTCTCACAGGGGAATAACTCTTCCCTACTGAGCCATCTCTCCAGCTCTGGGACCACCACTGAAGCCTGCAAGTTAAAGAACTCAATATGGTGGAATCGTGAAAATCATGGTAGGGGACTCTGAGTTCAAGACTATTATTTTATAATACAACTGAATACTACTTATTGTTCCATATATATAAAAGTATAACTTTCATAGATTTGAAAGTGCAGATCAAGATAGAATATGTTCACTATTGTGTTTGAAACATCAAGTTATACATGGATAGGTACCAGCAAAATTGCTTTCTAGAATGAACTGTATTCTGGCTTCGTTTAAGGTCATCGGTGAGAGCAAACATACAACTGCAAGGATTGATTTTATTAAAACACATCAATGTTCCTATTGCATATTGGGTGGAAAACAAAACTCTATTATACTTCAATATATTAAGAGCCTGCCTTACTACAAAGAACTGCAGTGTACCATCTGAATTGCTGGAAGGTGAGGCAGGACTTATTTCTATTACCCTCTCTAAAGCTTATCCATTACTAATTTAATACAGAATACACACTCAGATTTAATCATTAAGTGTGACCTCCAGATTATTTCTTTATTTGGAGAACTGAAATAAGCTAAGTAGTCATGTACCTTTAAATCTATGCATATGTAGCTAGAATGATTGTTTGGATCCAGAATAACCTGCAGAAGCCCTGGTCTTCTGCCCTTGGGACTGTTATGGAGTGATGGAGTCTAACGGATGTCTTTGGCTATTAGGGTCATTGTGGGTGTCTGGCATTCCTTATTATTTTTCTTGCATTCTTGGTCATGAAAGGAAGGAATTCCCTCTGCCAATGACTTTGCTATACATTACTGACTCTCTGAACATGGACTGTGGTCTCAAAAACCATGAGCTCAAATTAAGTTTTCATATATATATATATATATATATATATATATATATATATATATATGTAAATTTATGATTTTAGTAGCAGAAATCTAACACTGCAACATTGCTCAGAAAACTAATTCAGAATTATTCTTCTGTGGACACATTTTACTGAAATGGATCATTGAGTGAAAAGTCTACATGCATTTAATTTCAATTTACACTTAAGCACAAGAATGTGTTTTTAACACTGCCAATTTTTTTTTCCTTCCAGAATACATAAAGACTTAACTGTGTTGTGAAACTGCAATTGCACTTAATTACATACTACATCAAGTGGTGATTAAAAAAAAGTATATGATTTTGTGAGTTGTATTTATAAAAGTCTGACCAGTTTTGGAGTTAGGGACAGCATCTCAAAGAAGACACAAGGAGATTTCATTCTTTCTGTCTTTGAAAAACGTGAACTCAAGTCTGATCCTCCCTCATCCAAGATGACTGCTAGTGACAATCTCCAGCAGAAACTTTGTTTTATTCCTTCAGTTTAGCTCCTCTGGGCCAGGCTCCTGAATATACAAACCAATCAGGTCTTGGCCCCTTCACCCCCTGAGCCCATGAACCAATCACATCTCTCATTACACATGAGTCTGATAACAATGCTCTCCTGAATTGGATGCCTGATCTGTAGAAAGGGGGTTGACCACATAAGCCCCTCCATGTTTTCTTGTGTCCCTGCCTGAACATCACAGGAGTAAGTCAACCGTTCCCTCAAGCGCACTTTTCTCAGCCTGGATATATTTCTGCTTGCCTTCTATTTGTGTCAAGCTTTGGGGGCCCTTTCTCACTTTGATTATATGTATTTCTTTGACTATTTCCAAATCCTCCCAGGTCTTTTATTTGAAGGTGATCTTTTGGTTATGATATTTTGTCTTCCACTTGTGGGCATATGTGCCCCCGTGAATGACTTTGTCTCCAGCTCTGCTGTCTCTTTCCAACCAGGCAAGGAGGAAATTCCTCCTCTAGTTTGAGGCTTTCAGCTAGCTTCCTCCCTGGGTCTTAATTGGCCCTCAAAGCAACCTCATAATTAATATTTTCTCCCTAAACTTAACTCATCATTTATCATTCTCAGATTCTGTTTTATTATTTTTTGCTAAATAGGATAAGGAACTAAAAGGTGGGCTTCACAAGCCTGGGGAGGATTCCTACCAAACCCCCAAATTGTATATAAGTCTATTATTTATATAAATTAAACTAGTTCCTCATCTGTCAGGCCACAAGAAGCTCAATTTTTCCCCATTTTATCATAAGTACTCACCCAAATCAGGCAATTTAGGTTTTGTTTTTCTCTACCTATTATTTTTAAATCATAGCTCTCAAATCAGTAAGCCCTTGAGCAATAAGAAGGTTCTATTTCTAGGATTGAGGGAATGGTAACTCAGAGATAAAAATGAATAAATCATTTTTTCAGTAAATATAGTTCAAAGATATATCTAGCATGGCTAACAAAATTTCCCTCCTTTCCACAAAATTTAAATGAGGTAATCACATAAAAGTGAGATCTTATATTAACTATACAGATGTATGATCTGGCCTCAGGTCTGTCTGTGCAGATGAGCAGAGAGAGGTATTCCTCATAGGACAACTTAAGCCCTAGGTCACTGACCAATTAGATTACTCATTCCACCTCAAAGGAACTTTATACTGTTATAATGAAATACAAAAACAATTTGAAAATCTTTGGGAATAGGGCCAGTAGTAACAGCTTAATCTAATGACAGTGTTCCTTACCCATCACAAATGTTTTATCCTAAATCACATTTGGAGTTAATTTGGTCCGATTTCTACTTGATTACAAAACAAGAGAGCTACTTTTTTCTCTATTCTTTGTTTTTTTTTTTTTTACCCATAGAAAAATATAAGTTTCCTCTCTTCATAGAATGGCATTCATTTGAGAATCTGCCTCAGAATGACATGGAGGCTAGACCAACCAGAACATTATCTGCTAACTCCTACAGAAGTGTTGTGGTCTCTCTATCTCTCTCGCTCTCTCTCTCTCCTCTCTTCTCATCGCTCCACACCCACCCCCACACAATACCACACTTAGGTAAGCTTTTAAAAATTAAAGAAGAGGCGGAGCAAGATGGTGACCGAGTAACAACCTCGCCAGGACTCTCGGAAAGGTTTGACCCCCCCTCAGCTGGCATCCAGGCTTTGGACACCGGCCGAACCTGAGTTCGAACTCTCCCTCCCTCCTGAACCCCTGGGCTGCAGCAGACGGGGTTCGCGAGCAGATCTCTGCTCCTAGGCCGAGCCCTCCCGCCCACACGGGCTCCCGCCATTATTCCCCGGGACGGATTCCAGGCTCTCCGCGGCAGCGGAGGTTTCATTGCAGGGCTGAGACCTGGGCCCCTGGCCTCTCCTGTGCATCGGCTTGGGGTCCACAGCAGGGGTCCCCAGCAGATCTCAGCTCTGCAGGAGAACACAGAGTGGGCTGGGCCACGGAGGTTTGGGGTCTCCGCGGTTCCGGGCAGCTTCCAGCGCTGCAGGGGAGCCAGCAGCTGTGTCCTCCCTCTGAACCGCAGCTCCACCTTCATTCCCTCCTGGCAGATTCCTGGTACTTGGCGCCAACTGAGAGGGGTTCGCGAGCAGAGCCCTCCCGCCCCCACGGGCTCC